>CAEGAD010093565.1:0-84820 GCA_903067055.1 Poeciliopsis paucimaculata | reverse complement strand
TGGTTGGTTGGTTGGTTGGTTGGTTGGTTGGATGGATGGATGGATGGATGGATGGATGGATGGATGGATGGATGGATGGTTGGTTGGTTGGTTGGTTGGTTGGTTGGTTGGTTGGTTGGATGGATGGATGGATGGATGGATGGATGGATGGATGGTTGGTTGGTTGGTTGGTTGGTTGGTTGGTTGGTTGGATGGATGGATGGATGGATGGTTGGATGGTTGGTTGGTTGGTTGGTTGGTTGTGCCTACCAAACTAAGTGCCTACCTTGACACAGATAAGACCTTTAGCTATATCATAAAAAACAGATATAATTTTTCACCTAATCATTTTTTTTAACATTTTTTAGATATATTTTTGCCATAGGTGATTTTGATTTAAAAAAAAAAAATCACCACCTTTTTGCCAAAAGTTAATGTCGATTAAAAAAAAAAAAAAAAAATCAAACAAAGACGTAAGCCATTATTTTAGGAAAGTGAAATCTCCATCCGCCTGTCCATGGTGGTGGGGTGGTGGGTTTCGCTCCACTAGAAAGCACTACCCACTATTGCTGGGTGGTGCTTTGAAATACATATACAACATACTGAAAATACAGTGATACCTGAGTTTGGTTAAGATCCAATAATCTTGAAAAATGTAAACAATTGTTATTATAGTTTCAGAACTGCACCGTGATGTTTGTAATATAAGCATAACTGTTATGATAAACATATAATATTCTACAGAAACAAGTGTGACACCTGACAGAATAAAAAAGACTATTATGAGTCAATGGAGCAACATTTCTAATGTAGAAAAACAAAGGTCAGACGTCAAAAATGATCTTTGGACATTGATGGCTATCTTTAAATATGGAGGATTTGGGGTTACTCCAAAACATTGTCATGCTGTTTTCAAGAAAATGGGAGAAAGCATTGAATTGCGATCTTTTTGTCAGTATCAAACATTGTGTTAAATTTATCCTGCAAGCCTGTACTGCCTCAATATGTCTGGGATTATCTATGCAGTTGATGCAGAATTTAAAAATCTGGTTTTTGCTCTCAAATATTTTCAAGGACATCACAAATCTTAGGATGAGCCCTCCCTATATGATCTCTTTGTCCAGATAGGTGTATGGTTGATATGAGTGCTGTATTGAACCACTATAAGATGCTTTAGCTGCTGTAGCAGCAGATGTTGGTCCTTAGTGAGTTTTTGAGGCAGCAGAGTAACTAAGAGCTTTTATTTCTAAAATATAACTCAGGACTCCTCTGAGGTTCATGTTGTCTTTTTTCATTTCACATGATAAACATGTACATTAAGGAGAAAAGGCTGTAAACTGTAAAGCACTTACAAAGACTGTAGAACCTGGTACGGCTGTATTTGGCTGCACAGTTTCTCTCAACTGCTTCAACACAGAAGAAAGTTTAGCGTGTCGACTCTCCATACGCTGGCAGCAGATGTTCGCATCATACTGACAGCAGAGAGGAAACATATTCAGTCTTAAGTACATATTTTGCTGTTGAACACCATCTACTTATATCACATAAACTGTCTTTAACTATTTTTGATTCATCTGTTGATCACTTCTACTGATCCGTTTAATTTTCATAAAGAAAAGCTGTCTTGTTTTATTGCATACTGTATAATGAAATGACAGTAAAATATCTTGATATGATTATCTATGCGTTATCACAAAACAAGTTTCTTCAGTGGAAAATAATTAAACATTGTGTCAATTCTTCTACAACCAGATTTGTGACAAATTTCTTATGCTTTTGTCCCCAGCAGATATGGCTTTTTAAAAATTGAAAACAATGTAAATGTTTAACTGAGGTTTCATTTTTATGTCATGTATTAGTATATATTTTTGACATTCCATGAAGCTTTTCAGAAACATTTCACTGAACTCTTAATGAATTCTTTTTGTTCTTGTTGAAATAAAACCAGGTTTGTTCATCAGTTTGCGATCAGATGTTGAGTTAGTCACCTTCACTGTCATGCCAAGGATTTGTAACTATTTGATAAGCAGTCATTACTGCACATTTAATAAACAATTTTATCTCTTTTAGCAGCCACATTTCATTACTTTTCTTTCTCCTAACAATCACAGTTAAAATACTCAAATATCTTTGTTTTTTGGGGTTTTTCCCTACAAATTTATCAGTGGGGTTAAATATGGCTCATATTCATCTTGCAGTTTATTGTAACTTTTTGCAGGTCAACTGTTGCCTAGATGAATATCGAGTGTCTTCACCTTTTTGACATGTAAGTTTATGGTGACCACTCCGCCTACATTGCATCTCTGCTTCAATTAGACACTCCACTGCATCACATGACCAAACAAACACCACATGACCCCCACCCCCCACCCAGCATCTCCTCAGATAGAAAGAAACATTGTTTGCTAATATTGGTCCATGTTTTCTTATCAGAAAAAGCCAAAAAAAAAACAAGTATTGGCTTGTGTTAATGTTAGACTACTCTTTTCTCACCTGTAAAATTTTTAGGAAACTTTCATGCTGCCTGACGTTGTAGAGAGCCTGTTTGAGCTGGGAGATGGGCATTTCACACTCGGCAGGCTGAATGTTGGGGTGTGTTAGCTTCTCCAGCACAGCGGTGTATCTCCACACCAAACCCTCTGTGATGCTCAGTTCATTCTTAATGCCTCTATCACTGACCTGAAGCGCTTCCTGGAGAACTGCAGGCACTGCCAGGACAACATAAAGGGTAGAACAAAATGATAAAGGACAATATTGGAAAAATATTTTACATATTTATGAGAAGTAGGAGGTATAAAGTTTTCTGTTGTGCATTTTGCTGGAAATGATTATTAGCAGTAACGTGCTTTTGTTTGGCTTCATAGCAACAGAGTCTGGCCTGAGGATCCATCTGCATTACTTAGAAAATATACTTTAAAAATTGATGTTTATTTATACAGATTGTCTCAGTGAGATCCAAGATGTCATTGCAAGAGAGACTTGTTTTAATAAAACAAACAAAATATTATAAACAGAGCAACAAAACAAGTAATTAGGAAATCTGACTATTAAATAAGCCAATAAAATATGAGTTAAGGACTGATTTATGAGGATCTGAACATGAGAATGTCATCTCAGCGTCTTTGTTGGGTCAGCAGCAGTCCGGTCAGTCCCGGCTGACTCAGTAAAGTATTTAACGTATGCAAAAGCTACTGGCTTGACTTAATTACAATACTGATTGTTTGTCCAATCCCCTCAACACTGCAAGGGTCTATTAAAGGCCTTTCTGTCAAACTTAGAACAGCGGTCTTCAGAAACACAGTGACATAGTTCACATTTATCCTGTTAAAAATGATAAGGGCATATTCCATCATCATAATGTCAAAATAACAACAGTATTTGACTGAATACCAAAATGAAATAGTGGTATTTTAATGCAAGTGGATAAAAAAGACAAAATGAGACAGATAAGAAAATAGAATCATGATATAATATGTATTAATTATATTTTTTGTGTCAGCTGTTTTCAAGCTGTGTGCTTATGTGTTTTAGTTCTTTATTGTAAAATAACTCATCAAAGATCAACTTTTGGAAGACGTACTTAATTTGTAGAGGCTTAAAACGTCCTCGTTTTGCTTGCCGGCTTCGTTAAAGATTCGGATTCCTGTTACAACCATGGTGAGCTCCTTCAGCTGCTGCTCCTTGTCTTTCTTCAACAGAACCAGGAACGCTCCCAGATCATTCAGGGGCAAGACACTCTGCAGCGCAGCTGGAAGAGAAGAAGAAGAGAACCGCCATCATCATCATCATCATCATCATCATCATCATCACTACAACATGCCCTGGACAGTAACTGACACATTCCACAGCCACATGGATTAAGGTAATGAAATATGGCAACAGCCAATATCTGCTGTCTGCTGTATTCCTCGGCGTTGATGTTGCTGTTTTTTCTGGCAGTTATTTTTTGACTAACCAGGATCAAAAAGATTGTAAATGATAAATTAACTTATTAAATGTGTATGTTAACTCACACTGTGAAGTTGGTACCAAATCTCCAAGAGGAGACGTTTCCAGTTTGCAGACATGAACCTTGGAGTATCACTTACTTATCATTCAGCATAATTTCTTCCATTTGTTGAAGCAATAACCATAATCATAAGAATAACCGTAAGTGTTTTTATTACAGCAAACATGAATGTTTTGTCAGTAATTCTGACGTTTATATTGTAAAGTATTTGACTTCTGGTTTGAGCTGTGCACTTTTATTTTTGATGTTGCTGCTGCGTAAAAGTTAGTTTGTTTTTCCTCGAATACAGAAGTTAGCTTGTTTTTCACAGAGCAACAATAAATGTTATTTCATACTGGCAGCCTCTGTGGCGAGTCAAAAGGGGTGTTGATTATGAAGAGTATTTACATTTAGTGTGCTTTTTGTCTGTTAATATGTTTATTTGGCATAAACATAACACAGCATATAAACACTGTAAAATGATGCGTTAAGTGTTTCAGCGCCTGGTGTGACATGTGGATTTCAATGCTATGATGAATGGGTCGGCTTTTGAAGGAATTAAATCTCATAAAACCATCACCTTGATCAGAGCGCCATGCTACAAGCATGCCGCTTGACGCTGCAGTTCAAACGTGACTCACCGTTAGTGTCTTGTACACAGCTGAAATTTGCAGGTGAACCTATTGCAGATCTCAGCAGGATGTAGGTAATTATCTGATGGTACAGAGTGTGGAAATCATCCCTGGATTTTGCTCTGTTGTCTGTAATCTCCCGACACACTCCACTGAGTTTGAACTCCAGTATGCGATGGATCTCCGCCAGAAACTCATCTGCATAAAAAGTCGTCTATTACTCTTTTTTTTTTTAATAAAGTGATTATATGAATTATTTATGTAGTCCAATTTATATAGTTCATGTCTCAAGGCACTTAAAAAATGTTCAATAGCTGGTAAACTTTGCTTTCTCCTTTTGCAAAAGCTTTTATAAAATTCACTTACGTTGTCTGTTTGTTCTTATATGCAGATTCATAAGTACCTATCAGTAAACTTTGGCAGAAACAGCACTGGATGGTAAAATGTCTAAGCGAAGGCAAGTGCAGGTTTGGTATAAAGCAAAGACATTTACAGTACATTCAGTAAAATACTGGAAGACATCCACTGATTCTCATTTTAATGTAACTCTGGCATCAGTCAGTGTTAGTAGTTCTTCTTAGAACAAATAGACTCACTATCATTCTATGAACAATATCAACTTTGTTGATTACAACTTTTATTATGTTGTAATAAACATTTTTTTTATTACATTCAAAGGTAAAAAGATAAAATTATGAAAAAATATTTAGAGTAGTCAATGGAACATATAAAACAGATTTAAAGTTTATACTTACGTCGACAGGCATAATTCATTTCAAAATAAAGTTGCATTTTGATGGTATCAAGACCTGGGCTGGTCTCCTCTGTAAGCTTATCTAAGCAGAGCTGCAACCAGAAACAATTCATCAGGAGTCATGGCTGCTTCACATCTTCACATTTAAAAAATCCTGTGAGGGATTTTCAGAATAAAAGTGCCACTATCTCCCTTGTGCTCTGATATGCATGTAATTGCAGCATGCTCTGGGCAATGACGGTTTTGCTTTGCACTGAGCGCAGCCAGTGGAGCAAAAGGTGTGTGTGAACTTCATGTGACGCATAAGGGTGACATGCTAGAATGGGTGCCATAATTATTGGGTGGAATAATTATTTCTAGTCTGTAATGACAGATGTTTGTGCATTGAAAACCCTGCCAGGTGCAAATAGCGTTTCTGCATACACCTCAGAAAGCATTTGTTCCTCTTAGTGTATTTTCATCCAGGCTGGAGTTTGAGCTGCAGCACTCACTCACTCTAAAGTAAAATTTGTTGAACTGTGACCGAAGTTCACCATGACAGATAATCTAGAGACAGGACATCTGTCCAACAGCAGTCAGTGGGCGAACAGAGCTCCTTCACACTGGTCTCTATATCATCCCATAAGTTTCTCTCCTGCAGAACTAGACCAGGTTTTGTTCATTTAGGCTATAACAGAACTGCAGATAAAACCTTGTTTTATCTACAAAAAACCCTTCACCTGCTCTAGTCTGCTGTGGATGATCAGATTGCAGCGCCAGTGTGTTGTGACTCACTGACAACAGTCCAAAATAATCACTTCACCGTTATGTTGTCTCCTGTGGTTCTGAAGAATGTATGCTTCATTTTGAAAATTGTTCACCAGATTATTGAGAAGCTCCAGTTAAAGCCGGACAGTTCTTCCTTTGAGAACAAAAACAAATCCAAACTGAACAGATCCAGACTGTAACTCAACCTGTCCTGGAAGACATTGACTGGCAGGTTATGCTGTTTTGAAATCTGTATTAATTATTAGTTTGTGTTATAGAGACAAGCAGGTCTGATAATGTTGATATTTCTGCAGTTAAAAAAAAGTCAACAGACCTAAAAAGTCTATTGACAAGTTTCAACAATGGAGCATTAAAGGAAAAAACAAAACAAAACAAACATCCTTTGGAGACAGAAAACACACAAGAAGGTGGTAACTTGTTAGCTCTGTTGCTATGCAGGAATAAATTCCTGGACTTGATTGTAAGAGTTTCCTGTCTGACTACTTCAGCTTCCTTTCTTCATTTCTATCAGTCAAGGTTTCAGCACAAAGATCAGGAGAGAACAGAAAGAGAAGGTTGTCTTGAGCCCGAAGCACTTAGTAAAGCAACAAAACTAATATTCACTTTAAGAGCCTCATCAGACATGCATGTAAATAAACAGGTCATCATAACTTCTTTAGTCTGAACCATTATTAAAGTTGTTCTGCAAACTGACTGTGGGCCCTCCAACAGTAGTTTTTTTCTAGGTGCCAGAAAATCTGTTGCCATGCAAACTGTGTGGGTTTTAAAGATTTGAAGCAGATAGTCTCCCCTCTAAAATGCAAATAAGCCATTTTATTTAGATGTAGCCTACGTGAGAAAGAGCAGTTAATAAAAGTTAGCCATTTAAAGCAGCATGTTTTGATGTCTGGAGCCTGGTTGTCTCGCAGAGTGAGCTGCACCGTCAGAAATACCTCTTTGAGTCTTTGGACGTCTTCCTCTGACAGCGTGTGGTCTACATCAAAACCGTTAGTTGGATTCAACACCACAGCTTTCACCTGAACACAAACACAACCAACACATTCTGGACATCAGCGCACATGTTTTATGAAATAAAATATTCTGTGACGGCCTCCATAATGAATGCTGGTTGAAATAAAGACTTGCAACCGTCGTGCTGGGTGGTCTGCCATCAGCTGGCGGTCTGTGTGACTCACCATGAATCCCACCAGAGTTTCAGAAAACGAGTGTCCTCTCTTCTCACACTCCTCCACTATTTCACAAATGATGGTTTTAATCACTGTTTCTGTCCGAGCCCGAAACATTTCTGCTGCTGTAAAAAGCGGATACGACAGTGTTTAGAACCGGTTGCTATGGTAACAACGGAATACAACGTTGTCCACTAGAGGACGCTGCCGCTCTGTTGAACAAAGGCGCATCAACAACATGGAGCAGCAGTCATTTTACAAAACCAGACTTTGTATTTTCAGTGTTGAAGACCCTGTTAAAAAACGTATTTATAGACAATATTACAAAACAAAAGTAGCTTATATTGTCATTTGATTGTTTTTCCACTTTGCTCATGCCTGGATGTTCTTATTGATGAATAATAAATATCTTTATTCTAATCATTTAAAAGGCAAACAGGCCATGAAAAACATGTGCAATGTAAAAATAAAATGTGTTTTAATTTTTATGTTTTAATCAAAGGTCACAAAAGATTGTAAATATTTATCTAACTTGACAGCGTAAGGAATGCCAAGTGGTCTGAAATGTCCTGCTAGACGTCTGTCCTGACGGTGGACTTCAGCAAACCCAGGGAGTTACTGAGGAGTAGATAGACACAAAGTCAAAGAGTTGCACAGGAAGAAGCTGGAGAAAACTGCAAAGAGAAAAATATCAAAGAAGATGTGTGGTCAGGGATGAAGACGATCACAAACGTCAAGCGAGAGGAAGATCAGATAGATGGAATTCTTCAGATCAGGAGCAAATCCATCATCCTCCTCCTCTCCTGTCCCCAGACAAACAGAAATCCAATCCTCTCACCCACAGCGTTCCTGTCAAACCTCTGGGTTTCTATCTTCCATCTCAGTCATGGACTCTTCTGCTTCCATAAGTTTGTCGTCAACCAAACTAGGAAATGTTGCTGTTCCCTTTGTCTCCCACTTTTCAGCATGTATATGTCTTATTAGGAGGCATCTGGAGAGACTGATCTGGAACACAGCTGCAGGTCCAGATGGTGTCAGTCCCAGAATCCTGAAGGCCAGAGCAACTCTGTGGGATTCTGCAACATCTCAACCTCAGCTTGATCCAAGAGAAGGTTCTGTGGCTGTGGAAAATATCGTTGGTTCAAGTACCAAAGAAAATTCACCCACCAGTCACCAGTGACTATAGACCTGACATCCCACATCATGAATTCAAATTCCAAAATTAATTCCAAAGAAAAAAATGTATCTTTTACCCCATTAACTTAAAGAAAAGATGGAGATGGTAGGAAAGGTCTTTTGTAGCAAACTGTAGTACAGCAAATCTGAAAAAGCCCCTGAGGACACAGTTTTCTCAAGAAGAGTTTGGTCAGGGAAGAAGGTCCAAGAGAGAGAAAAGAGAATGATGGTAACACAAAACAAAGGGCCTTGATTTTTCTGTTACAATACTGAGTTTTATTGACTCCATAAAACATGAATGTACTTTTAATATTTAAATTAAGGATTTGCTTAATTGTGTATTAATCTTGTCATAATAAAAGGGATCAAACAGAGAATATGAATAAAGTATTTATTTAAAAAAAAAAAAAAAAAAAGACAAACAAGACTGGGGTGACAAATTGCTCAACTTAGTTCAGTTAGCTACAGGACATCCATTAGCTGTCAAGTTGCAATAAAAAAAAAGACTAAACAGTTTCACAGGTTCCTTTAAAACGGGTCACAGTAAGGTCACAGTAAGGTCACAGTAAAACTGCATACTACTGCTGGAACAATAGGAAACATGGAAAAACCAAACCTCTGAAGACAGTTTACATAAACACTCAAACATGCAGAAACTCATGCAAAATGACATGTCAAAGTTATTTAAAGTATTTAGTATCAAGACACACAGCTTAAAAAAAGAAAAACACTTTTGGGTTTGGATAACTAGCCATCCTGCAGCATTTTGTACAGTGCAACCTCTCAAACACCTGCCCCTCATTACAAACCAGCTGTAATCGAGTCGCTCCGCTTCATTTCTCCAACTTACAACACGTCACTCACTGGGATCTACTGTTTTCATCTGGAACATGTGGGATGAGCATCAGTGCACATTCCACAGCATTTCAACACATTTTCACCAGACAGCTGGAACATTTCTCCACTGCAAGCTGAAGCAAACGGCAGCTCTGCAATCTTCCCCCAATCTGACACACAAAATATTTCATCGACTTTAAATGATCGTTTTAATAAAACTATTAGGAGTTGGAATCCTGAGGTTTTCCTCATTAATGAGAGCTTTGCCAGAGTCAGTGGCCAGCTTCAGTTCCTCAACCATAAACGGTCACCTACATTCTGAAAAATATAAGACAGACAACATTTAAAAAACCATTTTACTTATAGCCATCATGAGAAAAAACTAAGCTTAAGGCACACAGCAGCTCTAAAAAAGAAAACAACAAAAAAAAACCCCACTACAAACACACACATATAGGTTGGCATCAAGTATGAATTTATAGCTCAGAATTCACAATGATGGCCAAAGTCAAAATGACAGACACATAAAAATCTATACTTAAAATGATTCCTAATGGCTCACAGCAGGTCCATTTTCTATTTAATCTATAAATCATTTATGAAGTGCAATATTCCACTTGTCTCAGAAACACTTCCTGAAGACGATCTGTGGCCCGTATTCCTCATATTCTCCCCGGCTGATCCATGCAGAGTTGAAGGTGGACAGGTTAGCCAGAACTGCACCACCACTCCACACCAGGAAGCGTCTGTCTGTGGGGCTGGTGACGCAGACCTTCACCCTCATGTCTGCCGGCACCAGGCTCTTCACCTCAGACTGGAGGCGCTCAGGCAAGCCTGGCAGCAGAGTATTCCCACCTGCAATCACACCCAAAACTGGTCACATTTACAGAAACACTTATGAAATTATGAAAAAAAAACAACAAAACTGCAGTATAAAGAGTTAATTTTACAGTGAAACTAAAAAGGAAAATCAATACCTGAAAGAATAATGTTGCCCAGGAAGCTGCGCCGCAGGTCAATGTCTGACCTGAGGATTGACTTGTAGATGCTCTCATGAATCCCAGGATGATCCCGTCCAATCATCTCAGGATTAAACAGAATCTCAGGTGCCCTTGATGAACAGAGAAATTGGCTCAATCACCACATTGATGTGCATGGAATTCTTTAAGCTTTTTAGGAAAGTCGAAGAACACATGCATACGTCAGCCTGACGTTGAAGGTTGGGCATTTGTCAAAGTGAAACCAATCAGACCAACAACTTTATCTGAACAGAATTCAAGAGATTTGACTGAACTGTTGGATACTTTTATACAGAATAGCTGACCAGCCGCCTCGAGCCAATTATAAACTCTCTAGGCTCAATGTTCCCAACTCCATCTGCAGGTGGATCGCCAACTTCCTGATGGATAAGAGGCAGAACATCTTAGAGATTTGGACCATGAGAATTGGTTCCCCTCAGAACTTCTGCTCTCCATCTGCCTGCACCTCCAGCCATCTATCTGTGAACCTGATCAAATCAGCAGTTTCTCATCGGCCTAGTCTCAGACAGATGAGTCTGCCTACAGGACGGAGGTGCATTTGGCTGGCAGCTTGGTGAAGCTAATCATGTCTGGGTTTCAATGATTCTGATAAAGTCTGTAACTTTAGGAAAGTCACAGACCCAACATCCCCTCCTTGTCCTCTGGGACTGTCCCATCTCCATTGTGGACTCGTTCTGCTTCCATGAGAGCTACATAGATCTGTTAATCACACAGATTAACAGATCTATGTACAGCCTGGCACCAACAGGGCTGTTAGCAAAGAAGCAGCCAGAACCAACTGTTCAGCTTTAAGAAAGGTTCCCCTGGTCTCTTGTCCTGATGAGGCTTTAGAGCCAGAAACTGGAGATTATCGGAGTCATTACATATACAGTCAGTCTTCACGCAGCACACAGTGCAAGAACAGATTTATTCTTCTACCTGAAGCTGCGAGAAAAACAAAGCTCTTTCTAGACAAGACATGTGATATGTCACAAGAACTCAAGTGCAGAACTTAATGAAAGTGGTGTGCTCCAGTGGGAGAGAACAATAAAGACTTCCCATTCCTGAAAACACAAAAAGGTTCTGCCTGGAACAGACATCAAGAATCATCACTGCACTTCTGTTCTTACAGGAGAGAACAACTCCTCTCTATATATTGTGATAAAAGCTGAAACTTTCCTCAAGAACCTTCAGCTCCCAGTTTGCCTACTAAAAGAAAGAAATATATAAATAGATCACTGGTACATCTTTACCTGAATCTTTCGGTGCCCATGGTAACGACCTGGCCGTCCGGCATGGTGTACTGCATTTCTCTACAGGACGAACTCCCCGGGTTCAGCTCAGCTTCATAATTTAATGCAACACAGCAGCACTTCTCCTTCATCTCCCTCACAATCTCATCTTCTGCTGTTGTGCGCATGCAGACGCCCTGTTCCTGCAGGAGCTTTAGGCAGAAAAAAGGAGAAGCCTGAAGGTTGCACAACAAGGCGGGATGAAGACCGATCATGAAACTAATAAAGCACCGGACAAAAACTGATCCAGATGACCTCGTACTGAAGTGGACATTTAGTGGTTTAGTCATCAAAATAATTTAACAGAATTGGTCAAGCGCACCAAGCAAAGTGTTGCAAACCTTTTTAAGCTGCAATGTGACATCCAGACCGGCCAAAGGGAAGCGCTGGACCGCATGAGGCAAACTGTAGCCCTCAAACACAGGAACACTGTGACTCACGCCTTCTCCAGAGTCAAACACCACACCTAGAAACGGGTCGTCAGGCCCAACGCATTAGCAACAAAACTAGGCAACTTAGAATGTGAAACAATTAGGTTTAGGAAAATCCCCAATTGAAAAAAAAAAAAGTAGGAATAAGTCTGTCTGAAGAAGGTGTGCAGATAAGCGACTGGCTGCAGGACCTACCAGTGGTTCTCCCTGCTGCATACAGTGCAAGCACTGCCTGCATGGCCACATACGCCAACGGAACACCAAAGTTCTCAAACATGATCTCCACCATGCGCCGCCGGTTCTCCAGAGGGTTCATGGCTGCTTCAGTTAACAGAACAGGATGTTCCTCAGGGTCCACACACATCTGCTGGAATGTGTACTGCCAGATCTAAAAGGAAAGGAAAAGCCTGAAGGACTGGGCTGTACGAGTCCTACAGAATGACTTCCCCAAACAAGGGCTTCAGCGTGTCAAGAAAACTCATTTGCAATTTACCTAATTCAGGACAGCACATTACACAATGTTCCATGTTGAAAACAGAGAAACACTGTTTTGAACATAGGTTTTCTAGCCACAGGCTAGTTCCCAAACCCAGACACTGGTTGGACTTTGTTGACGTATATATAATCTAATCCCTACCCATTAAGAATCACACCAACCAACTACAACATGGTGATCATTTCAGTTTTATGACCAGAGGAAAAAAAATAAATTCTGGATTCCATAAAGTTTTCTGAACCGTAGAACAGCAAGGCGTTGTTAGCCGTTCCTAAACTCCTAGCAGCAGAAAGCAGCTCATCACACCAGGTAAGGAACTAAACCGCTGCAGACATTTCTACTCTGGTTCTGCAAATCTGCTGATAGATGTTTGTTGATAGCATCAGGACAAACTGAGCACACAGCAGACAGCCCTGAGCTGACCTGCTGTGCCCTGCTACCAGCCTTTGATCAACAGCACAGAGCTCTGGAGGAAGAAGCTGCTGCCAGCAACTTTAGGCATCAAATGCTAACTTAATATCAGGTAAATGTAACCTGAGGAAATATGAACAGCATATTCATTTTCAGAGTCTCACTCTGAGTCAGTAGGTCACCATCATGGGCAAGCTTTCTACATTTTCTTACTTTTTCCATCTCTTCCCAGTTGCAAATGATCCCATTCTTTATGGGGTGATTCAAAGTCAGAACCCCCCTCATGTGTTGAGCATCATAGCCAATGTAGAGCTCCTTCTCCACAGCCCCACTCATTATCTCCTGCAAAGAGAGATGATGTTCACTCATTGTAGACAGAAATTATAATATCAAGATGGTGATATGTGAAAAGAAAACCTGTAAACTCTTTAAAAAGCCAAAAATATAATTTTCAGCCAAAGGAATCATTTCCATTTCACCCTTGCTTTTAAATCCATAACTTCTGTGAAAAGTGAGGAATCCAGCTGAAGGTTCTGATGAGGAGCAAGTTCTAATATTCTCTGTGTAATGAGCCACATTCGGCTCTGCTAAAGCAGACAAACACTCTGCTTTGGTCTAAACTTAAATCTCATCCAGTTACACCCATTAGGGCTATGATCCATCTCCTCTGAACAGTCGGAGGACTTCAGGATTATTCCGGATCTCTATAAAAGATTAATCAATTGAAAATCTCCAAACGGACCAACCCAGCTCACCTCATATTTTGGAACTCCAGTTAATGTTGGGAATGTAACATTTGGCAGGTCTTGATTTGCAAATCCTGCTTTCATCAAACCAGATCCCATATCCAGCACAACAGGGACATTGAAATCTGTAATCTACAATGATAAGAAAGAAAAAGAAAGAAAACTGGAGGTCAGAAATCAGTCAGTTTTCCTCTAGTTCATGTTGGTTTCAATATAATGATTTAAAAACAGCCAAGGATTTAAAGACTGCTTCATGTCTGCTGTATCTACAGGTACATATAAAATAAAAATTTCATAATGAAGAAAGAAAAAAAAAAAAAAAAAAAGAGTCAAGATTAAAAACTCATGCTAATCAGCTAATTAACTCCAAACACATGCGTAAGGTTCCTGACCCTATAAACAGCAGATTCTCACTCTGGATCAGCAGGTCATCCTGGGAAAAACTGCTGACTGGACAAATCTCCAGCACCCAGCTGCACCCTTCACACAAAAAAAGTCACTTCTGAAGAAGCTGCTTGTTTACCGAGTTCTGAACAACCAGACGTCTCCTACACACAGGAGACGGCCATCGGTACAACATGCACCGAGTCCATCCACTCCTGATCCAGAGAGAACACACACACCTTCCCTGGGGCAAGAAGAAGAGGAACTAGACTGGTGTGCAGTGGTCCAGTTGTGTTTTCAGATAAAAGTTAATTCTGCATTTCAAATGAAAATTTAGCTTCCAAAGCCTGGAGGAAGAGTGGAGAGGCACAGAATCCTTGCTGCTTTAAGTCCAGTGACGTTTCCAGTCAGTGACAGTTTGGAGCATCACAACATCTCCTGGTTCTGGTCCGCTGGGTTTTCTGAAGTCTGAATCAATGCAGCCATCTATAAGGATCTAGAGCTGCGTTTCCTAATCCTGGTCCTCCAGGCAAACTTCCCTCCATGTTTTAGGCTTTTCCTTGCTTCGGTCCAGGTGATTTCAATTGACCTGGAATCCTCTGAATCAGGCATATAAAAGCAGGGAAACATCTAAACTATGCAGGGCAGTGTGCCTGCATAGTTTAGATTTCCATTTCCATTCTGCTGACCAGCTGAATGGAGATGTTTTAGTTTCTAGCAGGACTTGACACCTGAACACTCTGGTCATTGAAGCAGCTTTTGGTACATTTGGCACAGTGTTCCTGCCCTTGATTGGTCAGCAAACATCCTTGACCTTTAACCTAGGCCCCAGGCCCACCCAGGCAGATGACCTGACAGCAGCTGCAGGGCTCAGCAGAAACACAGACCACCTCCATGCCACGGCGCACTGTCGCAGTAACTCAAGCAAAAGGAGCCCAACAAACTACTGAGTCCATAGAAAATAACACACTTTACAAAATACTAATATTTATGTTCATAACAATGGATACAATCAATACAAAATATATATATATATATAAATTTTCTGGGCCACTGAGTTTTGGGTTGTCGTCTGCAGGTTGCAACATGTACCTGTAAGCAGCAGACAGAGTTTATAACCCTCTGTACAAAAATCAACTCACTCATTGTGGGTTTTAGGAGCTTGCACTAAACCAACTAATTTATACAAAAACCAACATAAAACAGGAAGTGGAGTACCTGGATAATGTCATCCTCCCTAAACTGGGTCTGAACCGTCTGTGTCACACTGTCTGATATCCTCACAGAGTCAGAGATCAGAACGCCATCAGGATGGTCGTCTTCTTCTTCTTCTTCTTCTCCTCCTCCTCCTGGGTCAAACTCCAGTGGCTGAATGGGAGCCATCTGGAGGACTGGATGCAGGTCTGCTTCTCCTTGTTGCTCATCTTTCCCAACAGGCACCATGGAGGGATCTGCTTTCTCTGCATTAGTCATTTCAGTAACGGGCTCCTCATTTCCATGGACTGAATGGTTATTGTTGTTGTTGTTGTTAATGTGTTCTTTAACATTGGAATAGAGAAAATCTTTCCTGCAGTCTGTAGCCACCCTTCTGGGTGCATCAGGCGTTAAATGAAGCTGAGGATGATAAGCGGGTCGGGATGGAGCTGGGCCAGACGCCTTTTCATGTTCAGCTGGACGACCATTCTCAGGAAGTAAAGCAGTTTCTGGCTCTGAAACAGGAAGTGGGAGGAGTTTTCCTCCTGGATCAAACTCTCCATCATGTGTAATCAGTTCAGAGGTCAATCGCTTTTCATTCAGCTCTTTGCCACAGACAATTGGAGGTTGGGCCTCGACAGAAGATTCCTTCAAATTGCAAAATCTGGAAACTCTACTAGTGTCACCAACGTTAAGACCCTCAGACAGTGGTGGGTTCTCTCCAACAGCACCATCTGCAGCGCTGCATCCAGTCTCTGACACCAGCCCAGTGTCCTCTCCAGACTGGGCCGATACACAAAACCTCCCAGACTCTGGAGCCATGTCCTCATGACCAGGTGCTTCATCCAAGGTCTTCTCAATCTCGCCTTCCCTTTTCCCCGGTTGCAACCAGAAAGCTTCCTTGTTTGTGTGAAGGCCTGGAGGATGCGGTGAGGTGGAAGCCGCACTCTCTGATGGCTGCTGGCCTGCGCCGAGCTTCAGCTCCTGGAATCTGAGCAGCTGATCCAGGACATGACCATGCCTCGTCTCACCCGGCAGGCCCAGCCTGCTGGTCAGCTGTTCGTCTGAACAGAAATTATCAGCAGCATCTGAACAGGCGTCACTGTCCATCATAGAGTCGGTCTGACTGAGCTGCTGCCGGCCACCATCAACGTCCACCAGATCAGTGGAGCCCTGGAAACATGCAACGTTAGAAAAACAGTCTGATAACATGCATGAACACATGCATGTTCAAATGGTTTAGTGGTTACAGCAGCATTAAAAAGCATGCTGACCAATTAGCTCTGCTTTGAAGCAGTTACTGTGAAACAAGGAGCTGAAAACACGAAGCATGTTTCTTATTTCGGAAATAGCTGAAATATTTTATTTCAGAGTAAAGTTGAACATGTGCTCTCTTAAGACCTGGTGCAGCTGCTGGTTACTGCCCCACTGTGGCCACAGATCCTTCTCCTCTCCATCTCGCAGCAGAGCGTCCAGCTCGGCTTCCTGAGCCAAAACATTCTCCTCCTCCTACAAAACAGAGACCTGTGATGCTCATCTGAGCTCCTGGGACTCAACCCAGAGCAGAGAGTGGTGGTTCAGGACCCTGGAGCTTCAACTGGATCACTTACCTCCAGGATACCTCCAGCCTGGTTTAATATCCTCTCCACCTCTCTCAGATTCTCTTGCTCCTTCACCTCCCAGTCGGTTAATGACAGCTCAATCATGCTGAAAACGTCACTTCGCAGATCCACTCTACAACCACGTTGAGGTCCATGTCTGAAGTGAAAAGGTGATTAAAACAATACTGATCTATAGAGTTCAGTGTGGGTGGTATGTCTGACATCTTGGTCTCTCACACATGCATCCACACACACACACACACTCAGGGTTGATCTGAGAGCAGACTGCAGCTCTCTCACCAGGTCACCCTCTGGATTTGAACCTCTCTCTCCCGACAGGAACAGCCTTTGCTGATCTTTTAGTCTACTGTCAGGGGCGACAAAGTTCAGATTCCTACAATACAAATGTGACCAGCTGGAATTACAGGGTTTCCCCCCGGTGTGTTATAAGCCTGGCGGTCCACCAGGCTTTACTTGTGCCCCCACCAGACTAAGCATTGCTTATTTAAGTCTTTTTAGAATTTCTAGTTTGTGTTCAGGTATTAATTTTCCAATCTTTCATTAACATAATTATTGAGGAATACTTTCATATTTTCTGTCAACTTTAAACATTTAACTCAAAAACATGACGGGCCGCTGGATGAATGACTCCCTTAGAGCCCAACCACTGAGTTTAGCAGGTTTTTGGGGAAAACCTTGAATAGAAATTTTGTTCAAATTATGATACTATAAAAAAGTCCTGCTGTACATGAAAGCTGAGGTGGCTGCATGTCCACATGGTCCAGCACATTACCTGTCTGATTCTGGCTTTTCATGCAGGTCGAAGGAGTCCCACAGGAGGGTGGGGGCCTCTGTGTCTCTCCCGTCAGTGATGGTGCTGGACAGAACGTTACTGATGGGGCTGAGTTCAGGATCATCTTCACAAGAGTGCTGCAGCTTCATGCAGCTCAGAGCCTCTGTGTGTGTGAGGCGTTGTGAAGACCCTTCCTCCTGCCCCCCGGCTCCGCTACACTCAGGGCTCGGCTTCTTCTGGGGAGTGGGCTTTGGAGTAATGGTGACTGTGTATGAATTTTCCAAATCATCCACTGGCAAGCTAAGCCAGGGATTGGTGGGGGGGGCAGCGGAGCGCTTCACCATGATCTCCAAGTTCAGGGATTCTGCTTCTACTTTAGGGATAATCTGGATGCTAGCGCTGGAGAAGTTTGCTGGGAGAGCGGAGCTGAGCTTTCTGCCGACTTCACTTCCTGGAGCACTGAAGCTACCCTCCTCCTGCTTGCTGGGCTGTCCTGGGGCAGCCATCGTAGGATCAGAGATCCTAGTTAATTTTTTTAAATTCTCCACTTCATCATTTCCTCCTGAAGCCTCCACCTGGGGAGTCCGATCCGCCGACACCGGCTCGACAGCGGCAGCAGAGAGCAACGCGGCAGGATGACTCCCTGCTTCCAGGCCGCTTCCACAGACTGCATGGCCCCGCTCAGATGACTCTTTGTCTTCATCCGGATGGTTTAGACAAAGTTCAGAGTTCAGATTTCCATGCAGCATCTCATATTGCCACTGGAGGGCGAGCTGAAGCTGCTCCACTGACACTGGTCCAGAGGACATCAGGAGCGTCCTCAGAATCATGCACCTGATGTTTGAAAGAGAGAAACGGCTGAGGAATGGCCCAGGAAAACAACTACACTCATCTACGAGATTTGTTTCAACAACCATTAATTAAACTTAAAAATGTCTCATTCTTATATTCACAAATAAATAAAACCTTTCAATAAATTCAGATTCATACTTAAAACTCATTTGTTTCAATGCAAAGTATAAATTCACCATGTTGCCTAAGGCAACAGTAAAAACCTGCTTTCATAATACTGATGTTTAAGAATTTTTCTGGTAATTCTAATTTTCCTTCTCCATCTAATCAAAACATGACATTAGGATTAGAATATCAGTTTTTAAATCAAAAATGTGGCGTTAATGAATATTTTTAACAGCTTGTAAACGAGCCTCATCACAACACATTCCCCACTTTACTGAAAATAGCTATAATACCCAATACAACCCATTTTACAAATTTACATGTGGAGAAATGAATGCATTTCTTTAGCATGAGTCAATAAACCTGAATTATTACATTGCATTTGTGATGAAAGTTTGAAGCCTAAATAAAAAGACGATTTATTTTCAGAGAGTGATCAAACATGGTGGACTACAGCTTTTGTGGAGAGTTTAATACTAACTGATGCAGTAGCCTTGTGGATGTTTAGAGCAGTGTGTCCTTTGTGGAACACACAAACTGCCAATAATTTTACTTATTCTATTTGAGGTAATTTAAACAATGCATTTTCAGTTTTGAGTCAAATCCTTTGTGTACATCATCCATCAAGGATTCAGTTAGGAATCTGATGAGCAGCTGCTACACATGGAACTCGCTTTCATTTAACCCAGCACACGGTTGAATTATGGTGGACTATACCATGCTGCTTTAAAGAAAATAAAGAGTCAAAACACTGAGCAACACTCCTAGCGTAATGGCAACGTTTACCTCTGGGAAAGGCGTCTGCTCGCCTGTTGCACCTCATTATCTGGGATGAAAGTGGACAGACGGGACAGGTGAAGCAGCTCCTCCATTTCTGGAGGAGGGTTCTTCCTCAGGAACGTGGAAAGTCTTTGCCTCCATGCAGGGATTCTCCTCAAACTGTTGCTCTGTTGCTCTTCATGAACTCCTGAGAGGAGCTCTGGGAGGAAGCGGTCACTGAGGACCAGCCTGTACCACCTGTCAGCCTAAATCACAACAATTCATTCATTATCTGATGAAAACTGACATGTTTCATGAGCTCTATGTCATGACTCAACAGCAGCAGATACCCACACAACCGTTTAGTCCAAGAGAATGTGAATACTGTAAATCCCACACACACTCTATAACTCCATGTCTTTGCATGATGGCAACCTGCCTTGTTGTAGTAGTGATGGTAGCTGGACACAGCCCTGAGGGTTTGGCGGACAACCTGGACAGCAGAGTGAAGGTTCTCCTTCTGCCTCTCCAGCTCCAGAGCCCAGCTCTCCTCATGCCACGACTTCACTGGAGAGATCTCCTCTAACGTGTGGATCACATCTTCAGCACAGCGAATCAGAGCCTGGGAGGGGAGAGGGCATAACCTCACAACATCATGATCCCCAGACACACAGAACTACTGTGCTGGGGCAGCAGGAAGTGACAGCGCTCTGTACCATAGCCGGAATGGAAACGGATGTTTCAAATTCAGACAGCAGCAAAGCTGCCGTTGTAGAATCCTTCGCCATCTCCATTCTGTATGGATGAAGCTTCTCTTGAAGAGATTCCATCTTCACAATAATCTGTAAACACATTCACCATGGTTACAATCATCCATGACATCAGTGACATTATGCACTGTGCAGCAGAGAATAATGGCACTGAGAAAAGAAAATCTCCTTAGAAGCCAGAAATATTCTTCACGTTTGCAGAAAATGTAAATATTTGTGTTCTTAGACATTTCATCCTGAGTTCAGTTTCATATCAGCACAACATGAGGTCTGCTGCGAAGCAGAGTCTGGTCCATCAGAGACAGATGGCAGAGCTGCTGACATGAACGCTGATGAGTTAAAGGCCAACACAAATGTTCTGATGAGAAACATGGTTCATTTCAAACGGCTCATCAAATTTGATCCTTTGTTTTCATATCTTCAAATTCAAAGATAACGCAATATTATCTTAGCCCTTAATCACTTCTGAATAGTGATGAAGAGTAGTAATTTTCCTCAAAGTGAGCTGCAGCAACCAAAAGCCTATTCCTTTTCCTAGAAACTGCCTCTGCTCTTAGAGCTCTCATGAACCTTTACCACTACTTTACCAATGCTCGTTTCTGAAAACAAAGTCAGTAGACTCACCTGCAGAGCGCTGTTGCTCAGCTGCAACACCTGCAGCTGTAGATGGGCCTTAGCAAAGGCCTGCTGCCACAGCAGCTCCACTTTCTCCACAGCTGCAGTGATTCTAGAAAAAAACAAAACAAAACAAAACACAGAAGCAGTCATCCATCTGGAGAACTATGAACATGAACAGTTCAATCTGTGGAAACAACTCTGAACTAGTGTACCTGCTGTGGTTCTGCAGCATGTCAAAGGCCATCTGGGTGAAGAAGGGGGTGCCAGCCATGGCCTGGTAGCATGGCTCTCTATCAGGGTGGCGCAGTTTCTCACACACAGCCTCACAATGCTTCAGCAGCTCGTCCAAGCCCAGCTCCCTGTACAAACACACACACACACAACAGCTCAGTAACCGCTGCTCAAGAGGGAAGAGTGACTGAAGTCAGATTTCAAACATCATGAGCCAAAAACTAAAATGACATTGAGTGTTTGATCTGTTCTGTGAAACATCACTGCAGTCCTCCAGTGGCTCAGCTGGCTAACTGGTGTAACTTTGAAACCAGTTTGCTTAAAAAAAATTTTTTTTTATAAAGTTAAGCTTAACATTGGTGATAGATTTATTCTTTTAGATCTTGGTTAAAACCATCATAGCTATTGGCAGCATTTTCAATACTTTTGACTTTTTTTTTTTTTTTTATTGAATTCAGTAAATCTGTAAACAATGACCACACTCCTTCCTGTAACAAAGTTACAGTAAAGACTTGTGACATCATTTTCCAACTTTGGGGGAAGAAAAAAAGTCAGTTGGACTGTCATGTCCTGCTGTGATAAAACTAAGTCGATATGGTTGACTTTTTTATTACCCTGAATTGAAGACAGATGATTACAGTTTTACAGTTTTTTTCAGCAGGAAAAAGGGCAATTGACTCATCTTGTTTAAACAAGAAAAAAATCCCTAACAAATTTAGTTTCAATGTTTAAAGAAGATAATCCAGATAAAGTGTCACCTTTCTGTGACCTGACGGTATAAGGAGAGGGCCTGACCTCCTAAGCTGCAGGAAGGTTGCTTCATTTGTGCTGCAGAAGTGTTGGAGCTGGCTGAGGCTGGAGGGCAGCGGCAGCCTGGACAGAGCCTGCAGTGTGGAGATGCACGACGGCAACCGCTGCACCACTGACAGGAACTCCTGAACGAAGCCATCAATCTCCTGCAGGGACCAGCACAGGAACACGTCACCATGGCAACACCATGGCTGGAAAAATCACAGATGCATAGTAAAAAACATGTTTGTATCACAACACTGTTCTTCGTACTTCTAAGCTTACAAGTCAAAACCTGATTGACATAAACAAAGCTGATTGGTTACCTGTAAACCAATCAGCTGGCTCAGATTTATTCAGCACGATAAGCAGCCTGTTTGCAGGCCTGAGGCCAGCTCCTTTCACTTGTTAATGAACAGTCTCTGAACAAGCTTCACCATGGTAACCAACACTCCACACACTGACCCATCAAGGCAATATATGCACCAACAAAAACCTTGAAGTTAAACACAGAATGCTCTTCATCACCGAACTGATTTAAGAACAATTCTGGAAAGCTTCAAAGGGTGTGAATACTTTTGCAAGCCATTGTACAGGTTTTTCTCTTGTTATGTAATTATTGTGGAACATTAATGTGAAAAGCCAGTATGCAAAGACAAAATGGTTAGATACTCCAAGTTTCATTAGCTCTACTGAGAGCATTGGAAGGGTTCTCCCATCACTGGCTACGTCATTACCTTCATAAAGCTAACCCAGCTACTGTGGCAGTACAGAAAGTAACCCCCCAGAGAGGCTGGCAGCTGGCTCCGGTCGATGGAGTTCCACAGCTCTGGGACTTCTTTCAGGAGGATATTCTGACAAAGACAGAGCAGTGTTAAGATATTAAAACTAAAAGCAGCTCTTCCCTCAGAAGGAGGCGCTGTACATACCCTGAAAGACGCATCGCAGGACTTTGACCCGACCAGGAGCTTTAACAAGAGCTTTGCTGCATCCTTCCTTTTGGGCTGAATGATGTAAACACTGTGGACGGTTCGCTTGTGTTCCTTGGAAAAACGGAGGTTCATAAATTAGAAGTATCTTTTAGAATTTCCATCACTGAACCATTAAATTCAAACCTTGTGTCACATACATCAGATTTTGCTTCCACGACAATAGACAAGTCGCTGAAAAAGTTGAATCAAGGTTTTCCAACAAAATGAGTTTCATTTTGTTTCACTACCAGGTTGATTTTGCCCTGCCTTCTTGCCTTCAAGTCAGTAACAACTAAAGCTGGACATGCACTGTACAATATTTTTAGTAGTTTCAGATTCATGTCAAACTGTACACCTCCAAGGCAGGGTTCAATAATTCACAGACTACGACCCACCAGACCGTGCTGCACACGACACATTAAACTCTTGAATCCAGAACTGCAAAGAAGAAGGTAAAGCCAGAAGTGAGCAGACACACTGGTGCATGCAGAGTGACGGGTCCAGGAATCTGGCTCATGGTGCTGCTACAATACGACAAGTGGCCAGAATTTCAAACAGGTTCAACTTTTATGAAACTGTATGCCTGATTACGACCTGGTTGTGAAGCGTTCGTCACTTCATGTTACGACAAACTCAGCCCAATCCCAAATATAGTGTCACAGTGAGTAGTCTGTTCAAAATGGGCCAGTAGAGGAACTTGGAGATGAAAATCAGAATAACTCATTTTCTTGCCTAAGTTTCTTTCAAATCGTTTTGATTGCATAATTTAACACTACAAACGATGTCAATGCAGAGCTTCAAAAAGCCAACAACTGCCATTAGGCCTGAAATTTATCCAAAGCAGCTTTTTGTTTATGGAAAAATATTTGCACCTCCCACTTAATCATACTCATTTCAAGTAATTCCACCAAGGCATTTTGATGAGATAACCAAGCATGTGATCCTTCAACCCCCAACCACAAAAATTCCATAATGGACTAACAGACATGATCCACCCAGAGTAAAGCAGCTCAAACTGTTTGAATTAATAGCTGAATGTACAACTTCAGGCTGCAAGAAAACCCACACCAGTAAAGCAGTCCAAGTGGTCCAAGTCACTGTGCAAAAAACAATGTTCATGCATAACTGAGGCACAGACAACTGCTCCATAACAAAGCTGTTCAACAGCAGAGTCTCCTAATGGGGCAAGCAGCATGCACGCTGCTTGAATACTATGTAGCTTTTAGGACAAAGTCAATTGTATAACAGATTTCACAAAATGTTCTTTAGCCTACAATGAAAGAGGAACAGTGCCATAACTGACATTTAAGAGCAAAATGTTTTGTTTTTTTTATTATAGGAAATACAGTCCGTTTAATATTGAAATATTTCTCAAGCAAAAGTCAGACTGTTGCGTGTCTGTTTTTGTGATTGCCGAGACATGAACTGACCAACCAACACACAAGTTCCTCAGACCAAACTGGACAACTGAATCTAAATGGACATATTTGTCAGAATAGCTTTCAGGCACAATATTCAAGCATTTGAGAGTTTAAAGAAAATTGTCAGCCATTTCTTAATGTGTGAAACTTCCCAGGAGGTTTAACATTTTTGTGCTTCTGAACGACTGAGGTCAGCGTTCCGTGTCGTTTTAGAATTGTCATCTGTAGTTTAGCAGTGGCAGCAGAGGAAGTGAACAAAGTCGTTCAGGCCATCTTGGCCACGGTTCCAAATATTAAGCAATAAAGTCGGATCAAGGGGAACGTTTAAGACGTTTTAGTGCTGGCAAAGAAGTTATAAACTTACTCCACATTAAGGTTACTTACAGCGCACGCAATTTCAGGTAAGCTTCATCAAGTTGCCACATTGCAAACATTGGTAACTGGAGAAAAATAGAGCTGGACAATATGGCTGAAAAACCTATGATATACACATTTCACATCAGTCAATAGATAATTGTTGATATTTGTAATTACTGATCCATTTTTGTTTAAAATATGTGAATATAAACTGGTGGCAAGACTCGTTTTATTCACGTTTTTCACTCCACACCATTATTTTATTTTTAAGCACTTATGAGGCATGGTGGAAAACCTGAAACTTACTCAGGTTCTTAAGTTAGTTGGTAAGTGAATTAGTTGATGCCACCCATCTTGCTAAGCTCACCATGAAGGGTTGAGCAGCTAAAGCCTCTCCTCTGCCTACATCTCCCAGAATGCTGTGCAGTTCTGGATCTTTGAACAGAACTCTGTGCTGATGTGTTGGGATTCTACAGACTTTGGCCAAACCTGATTTCCTTAGAGTTACTTGTCTTTCAGTAAAGTACTAATTGTTAATTTATATTCAGAGTTTTAGTATGTTCCGAAATACTGTTACATTTTGTTCTCAGATTACAATATAAAAGACATTTGTTCTGCTGTGTGGTCTTAAAACAAAAAGCCTTAAAACTAAAGTGAGAATAAATAAAATCATTTGCCTAAACATCATTGATGCGTCATAAATAGAAAAAAAAAATTCCAGTATGGAGGCAGAGTGAAAAGCACCTTCTGTTTACGTAGGTTCTCTACATAAAGAGTCGATCGTTTTTCTTGGTTGTATGCTTTAAGAAAACAAATGTAAAAATCTGCAATTGTTTTTCTGCTGATTGTTTTGTTGTAACAAAACAGAAGTTGCTTTGTTACTGAAACTTTTATTGTTTCAGGAACTGTTTTCAGTTGCCGAAACAACAAGTGATCTTTTGAATAAAGAAAAGAAAAGTTAAATTTCAAACACAGGAGCAATCAACTAAGCAACATCCTCCCCGTTTTCTCCATCCATATTTCTATTTTGTTCTTGGACTCTCACCCTCTGGTCTAGCCCTATATACGTTTTATCTAATCGTCTTCACATTAGAAACCACAATAACACAGCTCCTTTAGCAGCTTACTATGCGAAGCTGTTGCTTACAGCGGGGATTTGAATGAATACAGCTTTTTTTTAAGCAGGACCAGTTCAGATAGAGGCTCAGAGGCCTGAAGATGCCACATGATGCTAATCATGTGAAATGAACAAAAGAGAAAGAAAAAAAAAACATCTTCATCCTGAAACCATTCCTCAGTCTCACAAGCTTTGTAGCACTGAGCAATGCAATAATGTCATCTCTGAACGCAAATACCTTTACTGACAAACCGCTAAAATTATATAGAGTTAGGAAGACGCTGGAGTGTAGAAAACACAATGCAAGCCTTAAACCTGCAGTAAACTGAGAAGAGCCTCTCTTCCGTCCCAGAACAATGAAATATATTCATGGGCTTCATGAGATCTCAATCTTAAACCTGTTGCACATTACATAACACGAGTATAAATGATTACAGTCAAATGTTGGGTATCAAGACCTGCTATAACCATCACATGATGTACCAAATGGATCGTGTCTTAAAGTAGGATGAAAAGGTCTCATCAGGGAGACTTCCAGAGGAACGCCGTAACATCGGCAGCAGACATGTTAGAATGGCCCCAGAAACCAAAAAGCATTTACAAGTAGGAGACAGGTTGGGTTTTAGGGCCTGAAAGTTAGTGGACGGTCTGATGAGACTAGAACATGAAAGATTAGAATAGGTTAGCGATTTGCCAGAGCAGGGGGATTGTGGTTATCTTAATGCAGAACGTTGTTACATTGACGATCTAGTGATGTAGAGACAGTTTTCTCTTCCCTCCTCATGTAGCAGCAGAGCTCTTCACTGAGGTGTGCAACCGTCTAAAGAGTTCAGAAAACAGACTAGATCTGGGAGACAGTGCAAAGATCTTTAAACTCTAGGACGCACACTCTACCCTGGACCGTAAATTAAGTCCATTTTTACCTCAAAAGGCCCTCAACTTATTTAAATCAAGGGCTTAGTATAACTATACAATATTTTGTTATAAAAAGTTACACCCAAAGTTTACACCCAAAAACTCAATTAACTTAATTTATTTGAGTACTTTTTCAAAACCTCGAGCAAAGGAAAGATATATTGACTCACTTTTTTCCAGTTACATACGTTACACTTCACAGAACAAAATCTGGCAACAAACTGTCTCTTTTGGCAACAAAATTGTCAAATTTGTCTCTTTTGGTAACAAAAGAGACAATTTGATGTATAAATGTCTACATCAAGTTTCACTAACTAAAACCCAACTGTACTGTTTACTGACATTTGTGCTGTTATTGTTCATTCCCTCAGATCTGATGTTCTAAAGTCTTCACAGTTTTGGGCATCTTGAAATGAAACAACCTCCGAGTGTCGACACTAGGCATGTCTACGGAGTCGATCTGAGAGCTTAAAGAGAAACACTGAGATGATCATCTGTATATTAAGAGCATGTAGCTATGGGGAAAATTAAGAGGTTGAACATTTACAAAAAGAATCGATTGTGCAGAGAAGCATGTCCTGACACCAGTGGAGACCCAGACAGGATCCACACCGACAACACGTACCTCCAGGAGGAGCAGAGTCTCTGTGATGAACCTGGTGGCTGCTGGTGACGCTTGCCTCAGATCAGCAGCCACAGACACTAGACTCTGCTTCTCCTGCTTCTTACTGCAGACAAAAACAGAAAACTGTTATTCCAGCATGACCGCTCAGTCTGCACAATCCCACAGTCATCATGGTTTAGTCTGAACACAACATACGTGAGCAAGGCATGGAAGTAATGGATGAAGTCCACAACTTCTGCTTTGCTGAGTTCCAAAAGCCTGTCCTGATTATCCGCTGGGAATATGATGAGAGGGCAGCCATGCTGGTCAAACACACCTGAACAGAGCAGAGGACCAGCAAAGAGTTAACACTCTGTAGGTTAACTCTGGTCACTGTAGGTTTTACTTCAACTCAGTCTTCTCCTGCAGAATCAGCTTATATAAACCATATTGTGATTACTTTATGTAAACTGCAAAGTAAAGAAAAAACTATGAGAAGCAGAAATACCAGGGAACCAGACAGCTCCAGAAGCCAGCACATGGTCAGAGGGCAGCAGCGGAGAGGAGCCGCGGTCCTGCACCGGCGTCTGGATGCCTGCAAAGTTTGGCGCAAAGTTAGGATTTCTACTGGAAACGCGCCCGACCCGACCCGACCCAACCCGACTTTCCAGCCGTTCCTGTTCTATGAGCAGCAGAGAAACCGGAGCAGCACATTCCACACACTGAAAACAACTCCCGTCCGGAGAGGGAAGACGGTCCCCGACGTGTCAGGCCTCGCTCGGTGTGTCCGGATACAAAGCACCTGTCTGCCAGGCGTCCGTACCTGCGTGGCGGCTCATGTTCAACTCCTCAACCGCTGAAGTCCTCCTTCATCTCCAGGCTTCTGTTTCTGGGCTGAACCACAACCTGTTGCTTCAGGGAACCGACAACACACACAGGTCCGGTCCGGTCCGGTCCTGTCCTCCACCGGTCACGGCCAGTTGCAGCGGGGCTGAACGCTTCTCTCCGCCATCTTCCAACCGAGCACCGATTCTGGCTAACACCGCTCAGAGCGAGATGCTCCAATGTTTTAGAAACCGGAGAGGGAGGAGAGAAGCCTCAGAGGGGCGGGCCAAGATCCAGACCCGGCCCCCGGCCTGGATCCGGACCAGACCCTGGATCCGGACCAGACCCTGGATCCGGACCAGACCCTGGATCCGGACCAGACCCTGGATCCGGACCAGACCCTGGATCCGGACCAGACCCTCAGCAGACCGTCAGTTTCTGCTGAGGGGTAAAACTGACCCGCGGAGGAATCAACGGGTCACGGGAAAGTAAAATCAATTTAAAAAATAAATTGATTTTTTAAATTGATTTTTTTTATTATTACGATAATAATAAAAAAAAGAAAGGCTAGAGACTTCTTACACATATTGATCCCAGTGTTATGACATTCAAATGTAACATTTGATAAGTAAATCTCACCCAACATCTTGATTCAAAACTTTTGTACCACAAACTCTAACCTGTCCAATCATCTACAGTAGCAACACCTGCTGCTCTGCAACACACACAACCTGGTTTCTTACTGAAGATGGTTTTAGTCTGGTCTGTCTCCTGCAGCTGACGTTACTCAGTCACTGACTTCTGTCTGCTCGTTTGTCTTATCCCGTATTTGTGCTTTCCTCAAGCAAATAAGTTTTCTATTCTACCTCTGATGTTTTCTTTGGTCTATCAGTCACAGACACTGATCTGATATCTTCTCAACACAAAATGCAAGTTTTCAGAATTGATTGAGGCAGAGTATTTACAGTAAGTTGTGCATAAAGGAAGCATGTGGTATTAGTTGGTGCATGTGATGGGATTGTGGGGGTTTAACTGAACAAGAGACGCAATGTGAGCAGTTAGGTCATCTTTTTCACGGTATTGAAGTTCAGGGAAATATATAAAATATATTTAATGTCAACAACTATTGGTTATTGACTTTAAACAGCAATATTAATATTAGGTATCAACATCCCTGATAATTATGCATGAATTTTTCTCATCAAATGATTTTGATGCCATGTTTCCCCTGTGAGGTTTCTCTCTAGGTCACTGGTGTCAAACTCCAGTCCTCAAGGTCACTGTCCTGCAGTTTTTAGATGTGCCACAGGTACAAAACACTGGAATGAAATGTCTTAATTACCTCCTCTTTGTGTAGATCAGTTCTCCAGAGCCTTAATGACCTAATTATTCTGTTCAGGTGGTGCAGCAGAGGCACATCTAAACATTGCAGGGCAGTGGCCCTCCAGGACTAGAGTTTGATACCTGTGGTCTAAAGGATTAGAAAAGTATATATGAGCAAAATGTTTCTAAGATGCAGCAGATGATGTGACCATTAAAAACTCCCTTAAACACATGAGGAGTTGAATGTTGTGTCAATCATTCAAAAGTTAAATCGAAGGTGCAAAGACAAGCATAAGATTTAACATTTAAATGAGAAAGTGAACTGATGGAAACAGACCTCAGATGAATGCGATACCAAAACTGGATGAGCAAGATGTCTGAACTGATAGTTAACATGTCATCATTATCATTTAGAACCACTAGCACATGTCATGTTTTCTCATTCTACTTTAAGGTTCCTAAGACCTTTAAACACAACAAAACAGTGGTTCTGTTTTTGCGTACCTCTGGAAAGCAGAACAATGTTCACACATTTTTGGAGTTCCTTTTCAATCCTCAGTATCAATGAAAGCAACATCACACTGTTTCTCTTTCTGTTCTGTTTCCACAGAAGATTAAATGAAATCTGGCCCATCAGGAATGTTAGGTCAGAGTTGGTGTTTTTCAGAGCAGGAGGATTGCTGTGGAATTAAACTTACTGAATTTATGTCCAATTATGAATGTATGAAGTTAAGTAAAGGACCAGACCAGATTAATGGAATAACGATTTATTGTCACATCAGTCAAACGTGACAGGCTGCTGAGAGGATTCAGACCAGAAACACATTTAATCCAGTGATGAACAATTAAGTGAGGTCATCCTTTTTAATATTCTGAGAGTTTGTGATCCAAAAAATTAAACCACAATCTTTTTTTAACACAAAATGTAACCCTGCTGGATATGTGTACATTTAATTTCTTGAAGTTCTGCTTGGTTTGAAATCAGAATTCAGTCTTCTTTGGTTAGAGTCCTGAGCATGTCATGTTGATAACATTTACTAATATACTTTACTAAGGTTCTCCAGATATAATTGAGAAGGAGGATATTATTATTACTAATGTCATTTTCAGTTGTGTACATTTATAGTTTTATTTTTAATTATGTTTTAATTGTCGATTTTGGCCCTTCATCCAGGTGACCCTGCACATGTTCTGCAGAATTTAGTTCTAGATAATCTAGATAATCCCAGAATTTATATTTTACCCTCACAAAGAAAGAATTTTGCTCATTCGGGTGCAGTTTATGTTTTATCCCCTGGGTGAGAATGTAGCGGCTGTTGAGTGAGAAGCAGAGTACAGTGGGCAGGTCACCAGACAAGAGACACAAAGGTCACACACACATGACAGATGACAGAAGAGAACATTGAGGTGGGAGTCTGCAGCCAAGACAGGAACCATGCACTGAGTGATATTAGTAAGTGCAGCTTCAATTAGGACCAAGGAGGAGGTATGGGGTAACCAATGATGTGATTAGAAAAGGCACCAAGAACTGTCTGACTTCAACATCACTGATAAACATTTTACCCTGTCGTCTATGCAGGCCTCCTGTCTGTTATACAGGCTGCTCTCTGAATTTCTGCACATTTAATATAAAATTCTTATCTTAAAGAAACTTAAAATAAGTTCCTTAAGTTTCTCAAGTTTATCTCTTCAACATTTGTGTCCTCTAAAACTCGCACTTGATAGGTAGTGTTACTTATAATTTCAATGCCTCTATTTTGAAATTCACCGGAAATGCATGTTAAATTTAAAGTTATTTTATTTTTGAAAGCACAACCGGAAGTAGCTTCGACCGTGCTGGATGGAGGAGCTCGTGAGATATTCACCAGCACTACTAGTAACTGTTGGAGCTGTCTTGCCTGAAGACAAATAAATGAAACTCCAGCATCTGAATATTTGCTTTCTGAACTCTGGTCGTTATATTGTGGATAAAATGCCGCTTGCTGTCCGGCTACCAGCGGAGCTGCTAAACCGAGCTTAGGTCGGGTCAGGTGGCAGAACACATGTCACCGTTATCGCTGTTTGCTTCCAGTTTCGGACAGGCGGATCTCTATTTCTCTTAAAGCCAAAATAATGGACCGCCGTCGGTAGGAATAACTCAGGCTGGTACTGGACCTGCGAATGCGGAGAAATGATCATTTCACTCGGAAGAAACGGGTTAATCGGACTCGCTGTCGGAGCTGCAGCCAGTTTGGGGTTGATTGGGCTTCTAATTTACAGAGAGCGGAGCAGGAGAAGGTCCCAAAGGCTGGAATCAAGAGGCCAGCCAGCAGCAACGCTGCCTGACCAGGCGGATGGAGCGGCGCTTTTCCAGGAGCCCCTGGATGCTCGGGGTAGGTTAGCTTCACACTGCCCCCTGCTGTTCAGATGCTGATATGTCTGCTTCTAAACTCCTAGAGTTCAGGGCCTTGTTCTTGATACAGACATTTTTTGTGTGATTATATTGACAGCTAGAATAAATATTTCGAGAGCTATTTTGTCCTAAATTGATGGTGATCAATCATTCCGAGATCAGTTATTATTTTGTCATTTCCAAACGTATGATGAAACAATTACATTTTGTTTTCTGGAGGATATTCATGATCTATTATCTCCCCAATGATCTATCAAACAATTCTTTTTTTGCAAGAAATTAATTAAAGTTCTTAAGATTTTTTCAGTTTGTATTTTTTAATGTATTTATTTAAATCAGCCTTTTCATGCAAGTAGTAGAAATGGATGAGTAGCATTGGATTTCCTCCATTGTTTTTCTACTCATGGCTTCACAGCATTGTGTTAGAAGTGAATGTTGAGGAAATAGTTTATGTCGCTGCAACATAAACAGGAGTTAGTATGAGCAATTAAAAAATCACGGATGCACCGATAAATCTTTAATTTTGAATGATTGGCCGATGTCTTCCATGTGAAACCAATCTCATTTATAATTGCAAATGTCTGAAACTCGTTTGCAGGTGCTGAGCTGAAAATCAGCCACTGTCCCCTTTAGCTCTGACTTTTCAGACAATAAAAAAAAAACAATCACTATCAGCCAGAATTGACAGGTCAGGTTGTTCAAAGGTTGGTGATTGGCCAGAGAACTCTTATCAGTGCAGCCCTATTAAAAATGCTAGAGGCATCGGTAAAATGTCTGAAGTGCAGAGACAGTCAGAGGATGTTTGTGTCTGTCCCCAGAGATGGAGGCCCAGCAGCAGGCCGTGGCAGCGGTGGAGGCTGTGGTTCAGGGTTTGTCCCCAGAGCAGCAGCTGGAGCTCCGGATCCAGCTGGACCAGGTGCTGAGCTGTGTGGCCTCACTGCGCTCTGAGGTGGCCGAGCTCCGGGGTGGGCTGCAGGACATCGCCCTGCAGATCATCCAGGATGTCAAGTGAGTGGACTCACCAACCGCCCCTCCTGACTATTCTGTTCTGTTTGGCAGTGTGACCCACTTCCTTCAGCTGGGATCTGATCCACGCTTAGCACTTGTTCTGCTGTGTGTCCTGTACTCCAGAGTGAAACTTGCCTTCTCTGGCTGCTGTTTTCTCTCTCACGCCTTTAGAAAGGGAGTGGAGGACAGTCAAAGGGTCCGTCGTCGTCGCCATGTCAACAGAGAGCGGACCGACTCAACCAGCTCCAGTTCTATCTACTTTACTGCCAGCCAGGATGTGGGCAGCACCAACGAGGAGACCAGCGAAGGAGGGTATGTCGTCCCTTCACACCAGGCTGTCAGCAGGGGGCTTCTCTGAGATGAACATATATATCTATATATATATTTAGTGTGTGTGTGTCCGAGTGCTGCAAGCTTCTTCAGTCTATCTTAAAGTAGCTCAGTACTTTCATGACAACTAGTAATGACATCATTCCCCTCTGTTGGGGTGCACCGATAAATCAACCCAGACCATAAGCATCTAGATGAGTAAAGAATGAATGAATAAAGAACATATTCAGTATTAATCTCAGCAGATTAATATCTTCAGAGATATTTGTTGCATCTGAGCTTTAAAGTCGTGTCCTCTGAGAATCCTGTGTCGGGGGCCGTGCAGCATCAAGTGCTTGTTTTGGGCTTCAGGTACTCCACGGCCTACGCTGACTCTGAGTACACAGACCGCGAGGAGGATGAGCCGGAAGCAGGGCCAGAGTCTGAGGAAGACGAGGAGGAAAGAAGCTGTGCCACGGTCCTCACCCTCCGCCAAGAAGACTCCCAAGAGGAAGAGGAGAGGGACGTTGAAGAGGAGGAGGAGGGAAGGCCGTGGATGGAGGCAGACATTCCTCCTGGAGAGCTGGCTCTGCTTTTGGCTCAGAGTGACATCCTTCACACTGGAGATGCTACTTTAAAAGCAGACGGCTTTCAGCTGCTGCTGGACAACAGAGCGGAGGTGAGTCGCTGTCTGTCCAAGATGGACAAAATCCGTCCTCAAAGTGTGGACAGGAGCTTCAACTGACTGAGTCTGGTCCTTCAGTGTGTCTGAGATTTTGGGAGATTGACGGATAAATAATTCCCAAAGTTTTGAATCCATTAGGCTGTAAAATGTCAAATAGTTTTCTCTGTTGCTTATGTAAACTAAAAAGTATTTGTATTCATGATGATGACTTAAGGTTCCTAACTCTCTTCATCCTGCTGCAGTACGGAGACAGCAGGGACTTCCTCTGGAGGCTGGCTCGCGCTTACAAGGACATGTACGAGTCTGCCAAGGACAAGCAGGAGAAATCCAGCTACGCTCAAAAAGGTGGGAGCACTGACACACTCACACAGACACTCTTGCGCCAGACCAGCTTCAGTACCAGGCCGGTTCTGGCTCTGGTTCCAGCCCCGGCTGAATGAATCGTTCTTTGCAGGCTGAACGTCTGGATGCTGAGCAGTAATTTGGTTCTTTGCTGGAGCAAAGAGGTGAACAAACGTTTTGCGATGAGGTCCAGAATCATTCATTTAGAAGCACTTCGGGGGACCAAACTAAATAATTATTTTTATACCAAATTAAAACAGCCGTGTTGTGCTTTTTAATTCTATCTGCTCCAGATTAAATTGAAATAAAAAACTAAAAATGAAAAATCAACAAAATTGTTAGCTTTTTGTGGAAAATGGATCTGTAAATCGTTGTCGATACAAAATAAGGTTTTGCATGATTGTGTTATGAGACTGGTCCACAGTTTCTCTGTTTCATAATGTGGGATTTATGATTTGTGTTTGAATAAAAGCAGCTTGTGTTCTTTGAAGTATTCAGTTCACTTCAAAGAAAAGATGAAAGCAGAAATATTGTTAATAAATGGGAATCTATTTTTTACCTCATGTTGCTTTTCTTAAGAAGATGATGTTAATTATGTGTAAATCACCTAACCCTATATGATACACCATGTCCACTTGCTTCAGTCACTTTAAGCTTTCTGGACAGATTTGCTCCATTCTGGAACTGAGGTCATGGGACCACACAAAATCCTTCACAGGGCCACAAATGGCCCCGGACCGCATTGTGAGCACCCCTGATCTAGGTCTGTAGGAATGGAGCTGTCCAGCCCTGAACAGAACCCTAGGTGACCCCAGTGCCACGTTTTTCTGCTTCCAGTCAGGATATGACAGTGTTCTGTGGTGGTAATCAGGAAAACATTCTTTTTAATTAAAAAAAATTATTTTAGTATTTGACATGTGGGTCAGTGCTGATCCACTTGATGAGTCCGAAGGGCCATAGGACCCTGCAGCCCTGCTGCTGCTGCTGTGGGTCCAGTGAAGCATCAACAGGCTGCAGGACAGCGCCCCCTGCAGACTGGAGCAGGCCAATCCACGCAGAGCTGATCTGCTCCATGTGACTAATGAAGCTTTCCTCTGCTTTCTTCTTTTTTCAAAACTAATCCCATCAAGTGGGCAGCCGATCAGCTAGAGACAGTGAGACAGTGTTGGACTCATTGGACAGATCAGAATCATCATCATCATCATAGAGGCTCTTGCATTAACAGTTGTTGTGTGCAGGTCGGGAGGAGGCGGAGCTGGCTCTGAACTACAGGAGTCTGGATGCTGAGAGTCATAAGTGGTAGGTCATCATCAGCAGACAGTCAGTGAACTTCTAACTCCGCAGTGTTTTCGTCCTTCATGGATGTCTTGTGGTCGTGTTATCAGGTTCGCTGTGCTGACCAGACTTTCCTCAGAGCATGAGAGCATGCACAGCAAACTGAAGAGCGGCCACATCCTGAAGGTAAAGCAGCCACCCACCCATCTGTTATTAACATACAGATATAAATATGAGTTTACTGATTTACTAGACAGCAGAATGTTTTATTCCTCTGATGATAGAATTGTTTTGAAAAATTTCCATTAGTTTTGCATAAAATGATGAGTTTTTGTGAAGCAAAGACAACCCTGTCTGTCTCCCAGACAAGCTGGTGACTGAAGTGTTGCCCGGCCAGAAGAAAAGTCATGTTTCCTTCTTGTCTTCTTGGAGACTAGGAAACCGTATCAGATGTGATCTGCTCATCAGTGTCTCTTCTAGATGAAGCCAGTAAAGGAGCCACAGCTGCCATGAACTCTTTACTTTTATTTAGCATAGAAAGTACTCCTGGATCAGTGTCTTTGGGTTTTGGTGTGCGTGTGTGTGTGCGTGTGGGTGTGCGTGTGTGTGCACTCTGGCCTCTTCCTCTGTTCTGGATTACATAGTTTTCATTGCAGAGAGACAGAAAAGGAGCTGCTGTTCAACTAATAAATGAAGCCTTTGAGTTTTTTTCTAGACTTTTGCCAAACAAGAACTTTTTTCTCAAAGCATAGTGTTTTTGCCATTACTAAATAGATGCAATTTAATTTAAGAAGTTCTGTGTTGTTTCTCTCCCTGGTCCATCCAGGAGCATCTAGATCGAGCCTTGGCCCTCAGTGATGATGACCCCGTGTGTTACCACCTGCTGGGCAGATGGTGCTACGAGGTGAGACCCATCACACACTGATGGAAGCCTCCAACCAACCTGTGTGTGCTCTCTGATGTGCGTGTGGGGTGGGTGGGCTGCAGGTTGCCACATTTGACTGGCTGGAGAAGAAGGCTGCTGCTGCACTGTACCGGAGCGCCCCCACTGCCTCCATTCATGACGCCCTGGAGAACTTCCTGAAGGTTGGAGCTGCTTTTCATTTTGTGCAGTGGTGTAGAAATGTTTTGCCATGAGGTCCAGAACCGTTAATTCAGAAGCATTTGGGGGACCACAATAAATATTTTTTAGATAAATTTAGGAGAGCCTTTTAAACCCATGTGCTCCAGACAAAATTAAAATGATAAATTGATTAGCTGTTTGTAGAAAACGTTCGAGCTGAGCAGACTAGTCTTACAATTTAAATGCATGCATTGAAGATGTAATCAATATGACAAATTTTGACTGTTAATTAACACATCTGACGATCAGTATCTTTTTGAACACATATTTAATCATATTTCATAGATTAAATATGTATCTATGAACATGTTAATCTTGTTTGTTTTTTACTAAAAAAAGAAATATAGTATTATTGTCCTATACAGCTAAACCACAGCAATTAGCAGCTTTTTTGTTTTTACTTCTTTCAGTTTTTAGGACCTCCAGAGGAAAACGAAAAAAAAAATAATAATAATTCTACTGACATGTGTCACATCCTTTCAGAGCCAGGGAGGGATTGTCTCTGAGCCAAGTTTTTTAGATATTCTTTATTTTTCTTTTAAAGCAACAAGAATAATCCTGAATAACAATAAATTACTTTGGTTTATTTCCCTGGGTGAGCAGTAAGAAACAAGATAGAGATAGCTATCACAGTTGTATAGTTTTTAATAAATATCAATAATGTTTTATGGTTAACTGTGATTAAGAGAACTTCTAGATTATAATTCTGGTTTAATATAAATCCCTGAAGATCCTTCTTCATTTGACTCTAGTCACTTTAGTGGGATTAAACCTGACCTCTGATATCAGATTCCTAAAATACTTTGTCATACATGCTGACAATTAGTTGCCATTTTGACTATTTCCTGATTTGCAACAGCATCTGTCGGGTTAAATTGAATAAGTCAGTTCACTGGAAACATGGAACAAATAAAAGTCACAGGCTGATGTTTATTTCTCTCTAACTGTCTCTGTGGTGACATTCATTTGTTGTCCTGCAGGCAGAGGAGCTCAGGCCAGGATTCTCCAGGAACGTCAGGCTTTACATCGCCAAGGTAACTGGAAATTTCCTGAAACTCAACATCTTGGATCAAATCCCAATACAGTAGTATATACAGATGCCTTTATGATGACATTAGAGAACTGTAAAGCTGCTGCTGTTTTGCTTAGTGTCACAAGGATCTGGGGAACATCTCTGAGGCCACAAACTGGACCAGGCTGGCACTGAAGATGCCCACAGACAATGTAAGATCTTTCTGAATATGAACACATGCACATTTCTGTCTGCAGTTCTAAATGTTTGCATATGCAAAGCAATTTTTATAAGTGATACTGAAATGTAAACCATTACTTTTGTCTCATGTCTTCAGGATGAAGAAGCATTTGAACTGGAGGCTCAGCTTCAGCTTTTAACTGACAAACAAACAAACTGACAGTTTGGGAACTCTTTCAGATGTTTTCCTTCACTAATAGATGTCTCTCAAACTATCCATTTTAATATTTTATGACATGTGATAACTTTTCTAGTAACTGGTGTATTTTTTAAAATTGCTTGGGTTGTATTTGATTCCACATCTGTGCACTGCATTTATTGATTTTACCTTTATTGCAAACTTTTCAGCCCTTTAGTTTGTTTTCTTTCCCCCTACTGCCAGTCTAAGAAGCAGCCGGCTCACCTAAGCACCACACCTATTGATGCTACTGCAGCATGTATGCCTCCAATGACCAACGGCCCAGTAACAGATGAGCTGATCTCAGAGCAGCAGCAGGTTTCTTGGTCTTTGAGTGTTTAAAGCCTCAAGTGTTGCAGCAGCTGCCAGAAAAGCTGAGAAACTCCCTGGCTGTGCACCCTCAGTACTGCTGTGACGTTTCAGACAGGCTATAATCCATGTCTTAACACTTCAGGTCATTTATTTATTTACATGGTATTTTCTAAACAAAACCTGCATCGTGGGAACAGAAAATAAGCCGAGCTAAAAACCTAATATGGTGGTGTCTCATTTTTACACAAAGCTAGAAATCCTGTTTTTCTTTTGCCCCAGCTCTGTTCCATTTTCACACAGGTGTTGTTCTGGAAGAGCTCACTTCTAATACCATAATAATAAAGCATCAAGATGGATACAGTAAAAATCAGAGCTGCTAATTTAGTTTAAAATAATCAAAATAAATCATGGACAGTTGTTAGAGGTGCTGCTCTGGCTCTTCCAGTGTTCAACCTCTGCAGTAATAATATTTAGTTGCATAAGTATTTCTATTTTTGGATTCTTTTTGTCTTATTTTTACAGTAACATCATTGCACTTTTTTGTTAGCATCAGTGAAAAAAATGATCATGTTATTTCCTGTAAATCTGAGTCAATATTAAATTTTAATTAAATGAAACTGCTTGAATGATTACCAGTTTATTAAAGGATCCCTTAACACACTGCTCAAAGAATTCAGAAATTTAGTTCTGAATGGAATATGGACAGAACAGCTTAAGGAAAAAAAACATTTTAAATAAAATTTCTGCCTTCTTAGACACACAAGCCTCAGCAAAATCTCTAGACAAATATTGTCCATTAGAAGTCATTTGTTCAGGTTTCCCAGGTTATATTGTCAGTACTCCATGAAGGTCTTGTTGCTGATACTAATCATGTAACTGAGGCATGTTTAGATCTAATATGACCTAATGTCCAGGCAGGACACATTTTTTGACTGTAATGAACAATCAACCAACCATGAGAACACTTTACTCTAGCTCTTCCTGACTTCACTACAGCCCCCTGCTGGCCCAGGGCTGCTCAGTCCTTGGCATCTCCAACGCCATCTGCATTGATTGCAAACATGGCTTCAGCCTCTGGCAGGCAAGGGGAGTCGTAGATTTTACAGATCCTGGTTTCTCCTCGGCCTTTCCTTAGGTACAACCTGGACGGAGGAGAAATGGTTGGAGGTGTGGCTGAGGAGTAAACAACCTTATTTAGAGTCAAACACACCTTGTGGTGGAAGCATGTGCCAAAATGTTGCCACCAATTGGTTTCTTGGGATCTGCTGAAAACATGGCTGCCCCGTCGACCTGTGCCACCACTTGGTTGGTTATTACCACGGCAACCCCAAACTAGAGGGGGGAAAAAAAGACAAGTCTCACTTGTTGTGTTACAACAGGATGTCTGGCTGATCTACACAGGCGTGATCAACCAACATGTCCACTACATCAGAAAAAGGAGTTGATCACAGAGCTGCGCTGCGTACCTCATCTGCTAGCCGGAGCAGCATGCGGAGGAACCGCCCCAGATGCCCCTGCCTGGCCGACAACTCCCCTCTCCCTGAATAGTCTGTCCTGTACAACGCTGTGGCGCTGTCCACGATAAGCAGGGCATACCTGGAGAAAACACCAGTTCCACTAAGAAGTTCAATTGAAATGCTTTACGAGCATCTGATGTCACTAAAGCTAAAATATGTCAGTCTTAATGTATAAAGAAATTCTTGCAGACTTTTGCAATGGGTCATAGTTCAGATATAACTGAGACCACTGCTGACCTGGACTCAGCCATCATGGCAGAGGCTTGATACAGCAGCTGAGTCTGGTGGTCTGTGTTGAAGGCTCGAGCGTAGGCCACATTGTCCAACACGTCGCTGCCTACTAGCCCATACCTAACCCCAGCAAATAAAAGACAAGCATGAAGGGTTCAAACACTTTGACATGTTTAAGTACATTCAATAAAAAGAGAAATATAAATGTGCTTACCTTTGAGCTACAGCCAGCAGTCTTTCAGGTCTGAAGGTTCCTTCTGTGTCGATGTACATTGCTTTCCCTTCTCCACCTCCCTGATCAATAGGCAGCTATGGACAGAGGAAAACCAGCTCCTGTGAACACAGCTCTCCAAACATCTCCATGTTCAGCTCCTGGTCAAACAGGACACTACCTGACAGGTAACGGCCAGCGTGTGGCACAGCTGGGTCTTTCCGGTCCGAAACTCTCCAAACATCTCTGTGATGGAGCCCGTCTCGATCCCACCTGCACAGGAACAGAGACTCAGCATGGTCAGCTTCCCTCTCAATGGTGTACAAGTCACTGCTAAAAGGCAGTCAGTTGGCCACACCCTGCAGTAATTTGTCCAGCTCCTTGGAGCCTGTGGAGATCTGGATGATCTCTGCTCTCCTTTGATGGAACTCGGTAGCAGTAGTGAAGCCCATCGGCACCAGCTTGGCTGCTTCTGCCTGCCAGGGACAGAACCAAGTACATCAGTGAGAGAGAAAGTAAAGAAAGCAGCATAAGTGCAGAAAATACCAGCTATGAATTCACAATTTTAATTACTTAACCATTAATTCTCTGATGACTATAATACATTGTTATGCTGTTAAACTTAATACATGGAAAAAGCATTGTGCTGCTATGCATCCTTATCAGCATCTCAGTGAGGAACTATTTTACAACCACAAGTCCATTAATTCCATTTCACTGGAGTGGACAGAATGAAGCAATCAGAATTATTTTAATGCAAGCATTGGAAAACAGAAGATTTCAGCTTATAAAAGAACCAAGCTAAATAAAAGTACAGTTTTAGCTTGTGTAAATGGAAAGAGGAGGTTTCCTACTAAAACTTTGTCTGCTTTGGCTTCACTGATGCCCTTGATGTTGAGCAGCTCCTTCTTGGGTGCGTAGGCCACTGCTTCTATGGTGTGGAACCCTGCATCCTCCAGCTTCTTGATGTCGCTGGCACTAATCCCACAATGCTGCAGGCAAAAAGACAAAATCAGCTTCCAGCAGGGGGCAGGCCCACCAGTACTGAAATACACATAATTTATTTCCATACAACACTTCAGACACATTTGTAGCATGTCTTCTGTTGACATGTACTTGACCTTCCTTTTATTTGGGAATATCAAATGTATTTTATGTTATTTAATGTCATATTAAATCTTAAGTTAAGACAAGTTTATGTAAACTTGTTTATATGGCATATTTCAACAATTAAGTGACTTACATGACAAATATAACTTTTAATACCAAAAAAAAAAAAAAAAAAAAAATCAAACAATATAAGCGTTTCATATCAGTAGATATTAATAATCGTTGATTAGTTTGTTTTAAATATCTGAAATACTGTCAGGCTGCTGGCATGGTCTTTCCTGTTTTATCTCCACCTCGTTTATTTTTAAGCAGTTATGAGACATGAGAAACCTGAAGGTTACTCAACAGGTTGTTGCTAGGTAACCAAAGAGAGTTAATTGATGCCACACCAACCTTGCTTAGTTCGCTGTGAGGTGTTGAGCAACGAAAGCCTACATCTCCCGGAATGCTATGCAGCTCCTTATAGGAGTGGAGTCAATATTCTATATATATTAAATATTCTATCAGATGTATGATCTGTCACTGCATTGTTTTCGCCTTACTGTCCAGCCCTAGTGTCATCTAAACCAGCACACAGACTTTACCTCCAGCCTGGAGAGAGGCTGCGGGCCGTAGTTCTCCTCTTCCTCCGTCTCTACCTCCACTCTCGTCTCTCCTCTCATCGCCATGATAACACCTGGCCGACAGGGGGCGCAGACAAGTGACGGTCAGTTTGGTACCATAAGAGAGCTGCTCCTTCGGTTTTTTGTAATTTCAGACGGTAAAAACACCTTGCTTATCTTTACTAAAGAACTTGATTACTTGCCGGTGTTCTGTCAGATCAGAATACTTTGTGACTGTTAAATATCATAGAATTGCTATTGTTCTTGTCACTGTGTACGCTACACAGTAAAAACACCACAACACAACAGTTAGTAGGGTTGGGACGCAATTTAAGGTAACTTTAACAAGATGATAGTTCCCGTTTAACTGGACCGCCACAACTTGTACTGTTCTGAGGCGTATTTATTCCGCCACACCGGAATTATTTTAATACTTATGCAATTGTTTAGCCTAGCTTTAGCACAAACCAGGTGCCTTCGATACCTGATTATTTCCTGCGGTTAACGCTGCTGACAGCCCCGCAGAGTGGATTGACAGTTTAGGTTCGGGCGAGTTCCTAAATCTCCTTACCAACAATATTTAGTGCTGAGCTAAAAGGAAGCTTCCATACAAAGTACCTGCAACGTTTTCTGTCTGATGTCGGCAAATTTCCTCAAAGCTCCCGCGCTCAAAACACGAATAAAAACGTAATGACGTTTTACTTCAACGTCTGTAACGTCAACAGGAACATATGGAAGCGACCTTTCAGAGTAAAAGTGAAAATAAAATTCAGAGTAAAAGCTTTCAGACTCAAAATTTGAACTCACTGGAGACTTCAGTATTAAATCACTTGAGATTTAACTTCAGACTATCACATGTTAGGTTTCACAGTCAAGTCATGCTTGTCACTTTTATTTCTTGCCAGTAGTTAACCGTGATATTGATGTTAATGCACAAAAATATGGATGATTTAAAGAAGGATGGAAGTAATACTCTGTCTTTGCTCAGTGGTGAGCAAGAGTTCCCCTTCAAAAGACCTGAGCAACCAACCTGTGGTAGGCTCAGTTAGTGCGGATTGAACGGCCGGAAGAGGGCAGTACAGCCTTTTGTTGTAGAACTGATGATAAGTTGCGAGTGGTAGAACAGACTGATTTTCCTCAAAGAATGTTTCAACAAAATCTCTGGCATGAGACACACTGAGATACTGCTAACTGAGTTTCTTCTTCTGAACCTTGCTTTAATGTGTAGCCTTTTGTAAAACATGCTCTGGTTCTGGTGTATGTTGCGATGTTTTTGCTTTAATTGTCCCAAATACTAGTACTTCAATAATTTATATTAAATTGTCGTATGAGTTTTACCACGTTTTGGAATAAAATTCAAACCCTTGTTTTTGCAAAGTCAGTTCATGCTTAAAGCAAGTAATGTTCTGTTTTTTTTTTTTTTGTTTGTTTGTTTTTTTATTTATTTATTTATTTATTTATTTTTTTAAACTTTTTTGACACTACAAGTTCTTATTTGGTTTTATTGAATGTTTGACCTGGAATTAAATCTATCTAATGTTCAGAAATCCCAGAATTTATTTATTTATTTATTTTTTGGCTCCGGATTAAAATATTATTCTAAATAAACCTGATTTTCCAGACATTTTTGATTGTTTTCACAAAACTACTGAAATACCTGTTAAAGACTCATCAGTGGAGAAAGATAAAGCCATACTACACCTTCGATATGAAAACAAAACAGAAGCAAAGATAATTGTTTGTGAATTTCTTAACTCACAGTACAACATTACATTTGGTTCCGTGATGCTTCGTGTTCAGTTTGCACATTTAATGTGTGCAAACTTTTTAAAGATCTTGTTCCTCTCGAGGCAGTTCCTGTTTGAATTTGATAGTCTGGTTCCTTCTGTGAAATTTTATGTAATTTATTCTATGCTCCTGCCTTTCTCTCCCATTTCCCTTGTTGTTTGACATCTTTTATGTTTTGAATCATATTGTGCCTATGTTCTGCCTCATGATTGTTTAGATCTCATATTTCTATGTCTCTGAACACCTTGACCTTTGTAACTGGGTCACGGTGTGTATAGAGTGTGCATCTGAACACTTGTGCTTTCAAATAAACAACAAGGCTTCCTTTCTTTGATTAATTAAGACGGTCAAACACATCTTTGATAAATGATATTACACTACGCAGATGAGATTTCGAAACCAATACACTGTTGTTGTAGGTCAACATGCTAGTGCTAGCCTAGATGCTGTTATTAGATTTTAGCTGGTTTTAGTTATCAGCTAAAACGAGCTTTATATTAAAGCTAAAACTAGTTCATTCACACTGTATTGGGTATTTTACTGTAGATTTAACAGTTAAATACTCCATATCACTAGCAAGTTGTAGGTCAACTTGCAAGTGATACCCTATATGCTATCATTTCAGCTAGCTGTAGCTTTTTGCTCATTTTACCTTAAAAGCTGCTGTAACCTAACAGCATAGGTTTGAAAGCAATGTTCTGCAGTGATTCCTAACAGTCTTTGGGTGAGATTTTTGAATTGACTGAAAATTTTCACTCTTCTTAAACAGTTTTTCTAATCAACTTTTTCCAATTCCTTGCAAGTTTTTTGCAATTGACTTCAAAATCTTCTGCAGTTTTCTTCTGCAGTTCTCCAGCTTATAATATTCACTCTGCATTTCCACAGGAAATGCAATTTTTTCTAGTTACAATTGTAATATCTTGTATGTGAGCAATTTAGCAACATTACGTGAAGTGAGCCTTTATTGCGAGAGCTCACTTTTCAATTAAGCAGCATTAATCCAATTTAGCTGAAATGCATCCATGTGTACATTTCATTTCATATCCTCCAACGTCAGCATGGCCAGGCAAAGAGTGGCAAGGGGTCAGTGGTGTGTGACTCCTGAGCTGTGTGATGTTGCAGCAGTAAATGTCTGTAATGCCCCTGGCATCTTTATATGACAAGTTCAATTTACTGCAAATGCTGGTGTGTGAGCACACAAGCAGAAAAATTGGATTTCCCTTAATTTATTATGACATAAGTCATCAGTCAGGCTTCCTTTTATAGCTTTATAGAGTAATCCAGACAGAGGTTTGGAGCTTGGTTGTAATAGTGTAAGAAAAAAATGTAAACAATGATTACACCATTGTGTGATATGTGGTCTTTTTTTGACAAATCTTGTATTACAAAAAATGTTAATAAAATGTGTAAAAGGGTAGCTGAATGTCACTTCAACTACCGTTTCTATGTAGCCAAAAGTCATTCTATGTCCTCTGAGATGGAGGGAGCCATTGCATTGAGTCAACAACTTTAGAAGACCTTATATTTAATTTAATATAAATTGGCTCTTAACTTTTATTAAGAGCCAAAAAATATACACAATATTTATCTGGGACATTTGTGAAGCTAAACCTGTGCTCTGCATCATGAGGTAGGAAGGGAACATGTAAGAATAATTCTGATGAACACAAGCAGGTCAGTTTGATAAACAAAACAAATCTCCTAAACATTCTACATAAGACATATGAATTGTTTTATACTGTCTCACAGAAACCTGGCTGCTGCAGGATGATGACATTGGTACAAATGAGTCAGCTCCTAATTATTCTAATTTTCATGTTTATCCAAATGCTGGATGAGGAAGAGTAGCAAACATACTTCATCTTCCAGTCAGCTTAATGAATTAATAGTGACACTTCTTTTCAATACCTCACCTAGCTTTTCTTGTCCAATTTGCAAAGTATTAAAAACACATCTGTTTGTTGTTTTTGCACTGTCCACCAGGACCTTACACTCAGTTTTTATTCCTGTTCTCAGAGTTCCCATCTGATTTAGTGTTAGAGTGATGATGTTGTTATGGTGGGGTATTTTCTTGATTCTGAAAGTAATGGCCCAAATGTAACCTTTAACATTCTGTTGGTTTTGCTCCAAATATCACCAGACCTATACTCAGGACATCAAACTCAGGACCTCATGTTGACATGTGGCATCAAGTCTAGACAAATAACCATAACTCTCTACATCCTATTAAACATCTGCAGAAGGAGCTGAAACATTCTGTCCACAGATGGCACCATTCAAACTTGAGACAAATGAAACAGTTTGTAGATGAGGAGTGGACCAGCATACCTGGCCTGCCCGTGAGACAGGTGCTGAAGTCTCATGGGTAGTGCAGTGGAAAATTATTATGAGGTAATATCTGCTAGTTATATTGCTATCTGTTTATTCTAAATTCTTGTATATTCCCACTACACAAGATAAATATATTTAGGTTACATGTATAAGGTTGGGAGTTGTTTTCCTTCAGCTGCATGAGAACCAGACTGTCTCTCACTTGTTTTGGATCCCTTATCCTTGGTATAAAAGTCATGTGTTGTCTCTGCTTGGCAGAGCTTTTCATCCAGAACTGCTTCATTATTGATTGTCCTACAAACTCTCTGTGTTGTGCACAGGACATGAATAAACCTGATTGAGTGATTTCACCAGACAGTGCTTGGTAATAATTTTATCCACAACAGCAGTTACAGAAATCGTCTGATTGCAGTGATTACATAAACAACTTTTGAAACAAAATATTAAGTTACATGTAACAGGACTTTTGTTCAGGCCTGTTTCCTTAGTTTGCTTTTGGAAATAACCACACTTCAAATATAATGTTGCATTTTAATTGGTTAATTTTTAGTAAATTTTTATTCATCATTGTGTAAGGTTCAAGTTATTTCAATGACAACTGTGGGATTTCAGTCATTGACAGTGGGGTACTAATAGGTTTGTCAACATGTGCAAAACCTTTCTTTTGATAAAGCCTTCTCGTTAAAGCACCTTAGGCTATCCTGAGCTAGCTCAGGATTTACGAGGCTGAAGGTTTAGGCTGATGGAGGACAAACTGACCACTTCTCCTCACTCCTTACTCTGCAATATTCTTTGCAATTAATTTTGCATTATTTGTTATAATTTCAGGGCTGTTCAGTAGCAATGTTGCCTTGTAGTAAGCAGGTCCTGGATTAGAATCCTGCCCTGGTATCTTTCTGTAAACCTGGAGAGTTTACATGCAAACTCTCCGGGTACTCCGGTTTCCTCCCACAGTCCAAACACAGACAAGCTGGTAAGTCTCTAAATTCTCATTGTGCGCATGTGCATGTGTGTGTAGGTGTGGGTGTGCGCGTGCATAGTTGTTTGTGTGTTGCGCTGTGATGGATTAGCGACCTGTCCAGAATAAACTTTTGCTCTTTAACTGCTGAAGGTAGGTTAGGTGAGCTAGTCTCGTGGCATTATATTCAAAATAGATGAATCAATGAAGCATTAATCAAAGGTTGTAAATATCTTTTGTAAATGCCATTTCTTTTTTATTTTTAATAAATTTGTAATACAGTCAGTTTGCCACATTGTCATAATGGGGTAATCGTGTGTAGAATATTAGAAGTGAGACAATTTGGCTGTGGAAAAACGTAAGGCTGTAGAAAAAGTGAAACACACTCCAGCTCGATAGGTGGCGGTAATGCATCGTTTAGTTGGTTTGGCAGTTGCAAAATAATAGCGAATAAGGATTCACAATCACTTCCTGTTTACGTTCGACAAAATGACGTCACGCTAAAGATGTTAAACGGAGTGTTTCGATATTGAAACATCAGATAACTTGAGAGACAGCGTCCTTCTGATTTCGATACGAAACTATATGCAAACGTCCCCTGAGCCGCCGCATCCGGAGCCCGAACCCCGAGGAAGACCTCCCGCTGTCGGAGCAACTCAGCCAGAAAGCAAGCTAGCCGGGTTCTTCATTCCAAGTAGCCTAGGAAGTAACGTCTTCAGTAAGTTAGTGTTGGAACGAGTTGACCGCGGACTCTCTAACCAACTTCCACATTGATCAGAATACGTCGCGTCTGCCAGCATGGAGAATAAATATAACCTTAAAAGTCCAGGTAAGCTCTCTGTCAAAGTCGTTCCACCTCTTCCTTCTACATTTGCCAAAAAGATGACAAAATCAACCAACTTTCAACACTTTACTCTCAGAATAACCATAAAACAGCTGCGTATCGTCCTCGGTTAACTTTAATGTCAACTGAAACTGTCACTGACACGTAGAGCTGTGTTTGATTTTATATCTGGGGGAATTTCTACAGTTGTTAACTGGAAATGCTTTCATTTCCATACAACGATAATGAAGCACATTATCGTGGTTCAAGCAGATGAAAATGATACACTGAGCGTTACGTTTGCACTCATACACATTTAATTTAAACCCGGGTTTATTTGGAGGTTGTGAGCATATGTTTAGATTTTGCTCTGCACGTTGATTAGCAGCTGTTCACCTCTGGTGCTGTTCAGACTTTTACCACATGGGCCAAATTCACCACGTGAAAAGTCCTGGAGGGCCACAAAAAATATTTCCTTTTTATTAAAAAGCAAAAACAAATGTTGTGAATTTTGGAAGGAAATGCATCTGTAAATCATTGTAGGTCCAAACATAAGTTTTTTTCTAAGGCTTGGGTTAATAGAAGAAACGGGTTGCTTTTTTTATTGTTGTTTTTTGACACTTTTTTTATTTTCTCATCCATTGTCCAGATCAAAAACCATTATGATTCTGACAGATTTCTTGTTTTCCTCAAACTTTTGCGATGACCCATCATTTCACATAAAAGACTCCGTCCGTTGTGGTTTTTTCTGCCACTTATATAGAAAAATTGTGGTCAGATCAGACATTAAAGTAGTATATAGTGAGCCCAGGTTCTGTAGGAGAGTAATAACTGAAAGGTTGTTGGGTGGCCAGCACAACGTTTTCATTGAACTTTAAAGGCACCTGAATTCATTTCGGTTCCACCCAGTTTGTGATTATGTAAGTCTACGTTTTTAATATTTCATAGAGTTGGTGGTAAAAATGTATGATTTTTTTTTTTTTTTTTTGTCATTTTAATCTGTGAAATAAATCAGTATTTTTTTGCAGAACACTGATGCTGTTGATAGAACTGAAGAGTTGTAGATAAATGATTAGTTCAGTTCATTAACTTGTGACCTGTGGTGTGGATTTAGTACTGCAGCTGTGATGACAAAGTAACAATTTATAGCTAATAATGTTTTACAGTCATTTGTACATAAAACTGACCTGCATCTCTCATATTTTTGTGTTTCAAATTTCTTGAGTCAAAAGCTGAGTTGTTCATTTCAACATTCTCAGTATTTTCCTTCTCAGATGAAAATACGATGTTAGTTTAAAACATTACATTAACTTCACCTGCTACTGCTGCTGCCAGACATTGTCAGTTGTTTCAGAATGGAACTGAAATTGAGAGTGAAACGCTGAACGTTCTGAACCACTGAGTTTTTGGTGCACATCAGCCAGAACACTGCAGCCTCAGTATGTCACCAGCTCAGATTCACAAGAGACCTGTGAAGCTTATTATCATAATGAGACAAAATAAACGTGGACAAAGTCAATATGTAAAGGTGAGGTATTATGTAAAATGTACTTTTTTGAGCTTTGCATCATGTTGCTCCCTCATCAGAAACATACAATCTAAAAAATGTATTGGGTTGTAGTTCATGTTATGCACTTATTTATTAATCTCACTTAATTCTTTAGTTTTAGTGATGACAACTTACTTGTTTGTGTTGAATTAACTTAAAAGTTATCTATTTTTAACCTTTTTGTAACTTACTTTGACATTACTTGAAACGATTAACTTCAATGCGGTGTTTGTATCCTACGGCTGACGTCATGACACAAGCTTCACCAGGGACACATCCTGTACCGACCAGGTGCTGTGGTGGAGCAGTGGCAGAGCACAACTCACAGCAGATTTTAGTCCTTGATGCTGACGTCACAAGTTCGATTCCCGGCCTGTTCATTTCTTCATATGAAGTAAACTAAATGATTTGAGTAATACTGACTGAAATCTTTCAAGTTAAACCAATGTAATGCAGTAAGTTAGTTAAACTTAATTGAATTACTTGTTACCAGTTACAGCAATTCATTTAAGTTGGTTTAACTATTTTCTTTTTTCAGTGTACCTGGAGTGTTGCTTCCACTCTTTAATTTATTGAATAATTTATTTATTTCATGCATATTTGAGAAATTCTTTAATCTCCCATGGCAACCATTCAGGATGCCTAAATGCTTGCTCTCACAAAGAGTCGCATATTTTCACACAGCTCCTCCTTAGAGCTGCCGTCTTCTGCCTCACAGAGCAGAGAAACTATTTAAACCTGCTTATGTTCCATCTACATTTAAAAACATTAGTTGGTTCTTTATCAATTTTATCCTGTGTTAAGAAGAAATTCCTAATAGGATGATTCCCACCTGTTTGTATTTGGAAAAAATTGCATTCAGATGCGATTATATTTTGGAGTATCACTTAAATACATAGAGTTTGCAGTTAGAAGAATAGTTTTAAAAATAGTTTTAACTAGTTAAAAGTAGTTTTAATTTTTCCAGAAATAATTTTGAAAATAACTTTGAAAACTAGAAAAGTAGTATGACATATGGCGTCAGACAGTGCCCAAAAAAAAAAAAAAAAATTGAATTATAAAATGTATCTGAAATGACTAAGCACCCAGCTGATGAGGTATTCTACATATAGGATTGTTTAAGATCAGATCAGATAAACTTTATTATCCCACAAGTGGTAATTTGCTTTGTTGACAGCAAAGTTTGGATTTTCCTAAAAAAAAAAAAAATCAAGTCATGTTTTCTTTGTATTACTCATTAATTTACAAATGTCACAGTTTCAAACTGAATATTAAGTTGGCTGCTAATATTTATCTTGGTAGCTAAATACATGTATTTTGTTAGTAACAAATATTTAGCAAATAAATACATAATAAATACAAATAAATACATATCATGAAGAAAAAACATTAATAAAAATACAGCACAACATCCATACAGCACATGGAGTAGTTTTATACCACCAGAGTTTATTTGGGATTATCTCAAATTATTAATGAGACCGAAAAATCATTGTTTCTGTTTGTTGTCATGCCCACCAGGTTTTACTGTAATCAGGCATATTTCATCTCTGCTGTGTAGTGCTGACAGCAGAAGCATGCAAGCAATTAGGAAAGATTACACTTTTGAGGAGTCTGTCTCCCTCCCCCAGGCTTTCCACGTCTCTGGTTTTGGTCTGTTATTATGCAACAGAATCTCCTATTTCCCCTGTGGACCTTCTGTGACTCATTCCCAGTGGCAGACACTCAAAATGTGTGTTACATAAAATGATTTGACATGCAGGGATTATCAACCCATCGCCTTGGGCCAGTGGCCTGACCTCTCTGACTCAGCTGAGATCATAGGCACATTTGTGGGAAAGGCCTTTCCTTGTCCACTTGGCTTACCATTAAATGAAGGATTGGGTGGGATATGAGACTAAGCAGGGGAAAGCACGTGCTCTAACTCACTGAAGACTGAGGTACTGCTTGTTCAAAAAAATAATCGTTGATTATTTTCTGCTCCTTGACCTTTTCTTTTTGGTGTAAAGGAAGATGGGATTTAGATTTAAAAAGCTCATTCAATGGAAGTAATTCAAATAAGAAACATTTGAATGATAAAATGTAGCTTCTTTAAAAAGCTACAAAAACACCCAGATGAACACATTTAATTTTCCCTTTAACAGCAGTTCAACTATTCTTCATGTGAAATGATAAATAATAGAAGATACTTCATATCACCTTCTCCCAACATTTCATGTTCTTCTCATTTTATTAGAATTGCAGTAAAAAATGGTCCTTTCACTTTCTGTCTTTGATTAATATTTATGTGAGACTCGCGCTGGTATTGGGCGCCGCAGTCAGAGGAGGTACAGACCAGTCATCCGTCCATCATTGGAAATGTGAGCTCTCTTCCCAACAAACAGAACCAGCTGGTGGACCTGAACCAGCACCACCACCATGGCTAAGATACTGGTTGGTTACTGACAAACTTGAGTTAACTGGAGGCTCACTTGCATTTTAAGGTCCCAACTGGAGCAATCTGCTTTGTTGTTTGTCATGATGTTAAAGTCAAAAGAAATCAGCCAAAATATCAGGAAGAGAATTGCCTGGTTCATCCTCGGAAAACAGTTTTCCAGATGCTAGAATGTTCCGCGTTCATCTGTTCAAGCACTTCTATGCAAGCATAGATATGGAAATGTCCATTCAGCAAGACGGGTTCTGTGAACAAGTTTTGATCTGAAATGTGCAAATCGATCCCAGAACAAAAACCAAAGATGTTATGAAGATGATGCAGAAGCTGCTGAGACGGAGTCTTTATCCACATTTTAGTTTTGTCGTTGTTTGTAATTGGAATCATAAGTAATCCTGAAGCTCTTCAGTTTCTGAATATAGAGAACACTGAGGAGGGCGGAGCAGTGCAGACTCCTCATCCTGCAGTGCAGGATAAGTGGTGAATTGAGAGTGGCCGGCCTTCGGCAAAATCAGATGACCACATTCTGTAAAAATGTTGTGCTATGAGGCGATCTCTGCTCCACTGCTTTACTTCTCCCCTACAGCTTCCAGCTCCTCTCACTTCATCTTACCATCATCACTCTTTTATTCCCCCTCCCATCCACTTTTCTAGCTCTCCCTTATATTCATCTCTATCTTCAGTCTTACAGATTTTAGAATTAATTTGCTCATCCCAGCAGTCTTTTGATGACTGGATTCCAAATAAAATCTGACTGCCTCCAAACTTGACTTTACCTATTTCTAATTCCATGCTAACTTTCTCTCCCATCCTGTGTTCTCCCACTCTGGCCTGGTCACTCATGATGTTTGCCATTTCTGCCTATATATAAATCTCCTGGCAGGCTGACTCCCCTCTGAACTTGATGTATACACTATGAATTTTTCACAAGCTAGAAAAATGACATTGGCATGTGTTGTTACTCATGTCCTTGTTCTAAGAACCATGTGATTTATTTCTGGAGCCACTTTTCTCAAGGGCTCTTTCACTTCTCTGCTTAGACATGATGAGCTGTTGCCTTACAGCCAGCAGTGCAGTAAGAGCTGACTTTATGTCCTTCACCGAGGCAGGAAGTAACCCCACCCTTTCGGATAGCTATAATCCTCAACATCCTCAGCAGGACTTGTGTAACCTTCCTAGGATGCTGATGTTTGCTGTAGCTAGACTGAAGCAGCAGATGTGTGTGTTTCAGGCCAAGTGCTGATCATTAGCTGATACCTTGAACTCGCAGCTGGTTGCTATGGACATTCAATTTGCAAATCTTTATGTTTATCTACTGAAATTTAAAATTAAAGCTTTGTTTGTCGTACTTATATGAGGGCTTTAGCTTTTGAGTGTGCTCTTTGCCTTAATGATAGTGCAGTAAAACTATATTTACAATGATTTCATGCATACTGAAAGGGAATATTACTCAACTCAGTCTTTGCATATATAAACAGCAAAGTTTAACAGACCTCAAGTGTCTTTTGATAAAAAGTCCTACTTACTATTAAAGAAAATAAAAATATATTGTATTATAAGAAAAACACTGAATACCTTATATTTTTCCTTCTAGGATGCCTTTAATTTTTCTGTGTAAAATAATGAAATGTCTCCATCTGTAACCACTTGGTCCAGATTCATGTCATTCTATGAGTGATTTGACACAGTCCCTCCATGTCCCAAACGTTTCCCACATTTTCTCATTATAAATGCTGATAAGAGCTTAAAGGCGGTCATTTGTGCGGAAGCTAATTTTTCATTGGGATATACTTTGATGTTGGCTTTTCTGATTCTCAGCTCAAACAACTACAAGAGTTTGAAGAAGTGCTGGTTTCCTTCTGGAAGCGCAGGAGATCCATAGCAGCTGAGAGGAATGGCAGCTGAGAACATCTGCTTGGTCACTAACTCTTCCTTTCACTGTCCCTGTCGTAGCGGTGAAGAGGCTAATGAAGGAAGCTGCAGAACTGAGGGATCCGACGGAGCACTACCACGCCCAGCCACTGGACGTACGTTGAAAACAATCTCACCCAGATGGTCAGCAGACCACGTCTTTTAAAACTCTACAGGTTGACAGGGTGGATCTGTACTGAGCTCGGTGTACCTGTAGAAGCAAGCCAGGGTTAGGCATTATGTTAGTGGGAGCCATGGAATAATGAAATGGTAAACAGTTGAGTGTAAATTGGTGTAAGTTCAAGACAAGAATTGTAAAGTAATAATGTAAAAGTAGGAGAAGAAATCAAAAGTCTGTGTTTCTTGTTCGAGACATAGTGAATCTTTTAAAAGTGGTGAGTCAAGAGTTGTAAGTAAACTAATTAATCATAGTTAGATATTAAAACTAGCATCGGTCTAATTAAGTGATTTCTCAACAGCCTCAAATCTATCACAATTTAATCTAGAGTACAATTCTGAAGGGTAAATTGTCTTTTATATGGCATATTATGTTTGACCATTTCAATAAAGACAGAAGACCTGATCAAAGAAACAGGAAGCGAAAATACTAAAAGGGAAGTCATAAAGAAATTTAGAACAAATGTTGACCGTATCATCATCTGATCAAAGATTCAGTCACATTCTCACCACTTCAACAACATCAGGCTTTTACCTCAGGAGGTTTTTTTTTTCTTGTTGTTACTTATCGATACAATAGACCGCTGTTACATTGCTGTCAGCTGTCACCTCCAGTCAGTGCATGTTCCTGTATGTGTTCACACATTCTAATCTCCACTAATTATGACATTTCTTTGTTATTCCAGGACAACCTCTTTGAATGGCACTTTTCTGTACGCGGGCCCCCAGATTCTGATTTTGATGGTGGGGTGTACCATGGCAGGATTGTGCTTCCCCCAGAATACCCCATGAAGCCTCCCAGCATCATCCTGCTAACAGTAAGATGGAGGAAAAGCCCATGTTTTAGTCCCTTCTCCTGAAGCAGAACAGGAACACATCAAATTAGACTCTAATCTTTGCCTTAGTGGCGTTTTATTGAACCTGGGGCCGTGGCAGGTGTCATGTTCAAAATCAAGTCCTGATTGTTTATTCACTGCAGGGCCTGCACTGTTTTTGAGAGAATGAGATTGATTTATGTTAACACACCTGCTATAATAACCATGTAAATAAGATTATTCCAAAGGATTTTGAATGTCCATTTCTTATGCAGTTTTTCTCTCTGTCATATTTAATGTATTTTATTTTTATTGTATGTCAGAAAACATTTAAATTAGTATGTTTTGTTCTCGGGTTTTCTAACCTCAGCCTGTGTGTAAAAACTTTGGATCATTTGTTGTCTGTGTCATATCCAGTCAATTGTCTTTTTTTCTCTCTCACAGCCAACTGGGAGATTTGAAGTGGGAAAAAAGATTTGTCTGAGCATCTCAGGGCATCACCCAGAGACTTGGCAGCCTTCTTGGAGCAGTAAGTAGTAACCAATTACTACTGTTCCAATCCACTGTTTTCCCTTTCCATACAGATACAGATACTTGAGGTTTCTATATCAGGAGTGATACAGATGTTAATATCGAATCGGTGCATCTCTAGATTGTTTTCCACAGTCTCAGTAAAACATGTTCTAGTTTCTGTTTCTTATTTCTTGTGTCCCAACAGGCTTGAATTTGACATGAATATTTAAATCCAATTGTTCACAGATATTTTCAGCAAAAGTACTATTTTAAAAATCTACTAAGAAACACCAGGATTGAAGAAGACCATCACCTTAAAGACTGAGATATGTCCTTGACATTCGGCATAAATCGTCCTTACAACATACTTCAATTAAAAACCAAACAATAAATAATAATAATTATAAAGAAAAAAAGCTGAACAACCTGATTAAGAAGGCTGGTTATGTTCTGGAGAATACTCTAGAACATCTGAAGATTGTGGTACAAAGAAGGATTCTTCATAAAATCAAGAAAATGTGAATCTGTAAAATATGTCTCACTACAGGTCCATTCTGGATGTTCACATAGATAAAGTTACAGAGCTGCTGTATGAGAAGGTTGTTAAACATGTGTAAACAGTGATACAGTGTAAACTTACTTATTTTATTGCATTGTTAAATTGGCTTCACTTATTTTTATTTTTATTTGTTCTGTTTTTGTCTTGCAGTCCGAACTGCACTAATAGCTATAATTGGATTCATGCCAACTAAAGGTGAAGGTGCAATAGGATCTCTGGATTACACCCCAGACGAGAGAAAGGCCCTCGCTAAAAAGTAAGATCTTCTTTTTTTAGAATCGTTTCACTCATTTGCTATGTTGTATTGCAGCGTATGTTTGCTGTGCTGTGGGTTGGGAGTGATAGTTGAGCAGTAAAGATCTCTCTACTGCCATTTTTCTCACTACAACACAAACATTAGATGTCACACCGGTGTGCTTTCAGTGTGATTTCAGGTTTTGACTTGGAGGTGCCAAACCCAGATGTTCATGCTGTGAACATAAAGAAACTGTTACCAGTTATCCTCAGAGAAAATCATTAAATGAGAATGAGGGCCTGAGTTGGGTGAATTGACCCAGTGTCCCACGAGCGAGAAAGCTGTTCTGATCTCTGAGCTGCCCTGGACAACAGCAACATGAAGAGTCACTGTATTCAGGTTTTTTTTTTTTTTATCTAGGAAGTAAACCCATTGAGATTATGAATCTATTTTCCAGGAATGTCCTGGTTAAAATTAAAGCAGATCACTATAAAAGATGCTAACAAGCCATTGCTTTTGTAAGAGGAATCTGCAGCACAACCTGGACTCTGTGGGAACAGCCATCTGCTTTACTGACAGGAACAGTGATAAAGAAATACTTTCACTGTTAAAGAAAAGTCAAGAGTTAACAGCACTACTGGCTCCTTTAGTTTCTTTATTTAGGAGAGAAGCGCTGCGTTTAAAATAACAAGATTTTATAAACTGTTTACATGTGAAAAATGTGCTTATTTTATATGTATTACTATAATAAAGCAGCCTTGTTTATGTACCATCAGCTGTTTTTACAACTTATCATCTTTCCTGTAAAGAGTGTGCTTGACAAGCAAACATGGTGTGGTCAGGTCGCTTGCTTTTGCAAGTCCACATAGTCATTATCACCGATACATCTGGTGTCATAATGGTACATGAACTAGCATGGCCTGTACAGGCTTTATTCTGCACTACATTTGAAATAGACAGGCAGCAAGTCGCTCTTCTATTAGCAGATGAGATGAGGGTTGGGACCAGCCTATGGGTTTATTGGCACTTTAAAACAAAGTTTCAGAAAGACAACAGAAGAGAAGCTTCCTAGCTTTTCAGTTTCTTGAAGGGGAAACAAGAATATTTGAGATTTCAACATAAAAAAACAAATATGTTTTTGTTCTTCACAACTGTTCTCTTCTGTTCTTCACAACAGAAGAAAAGCTATGCGTTGTGTTAAATAATAGAATAAAAAATCCCATAGGTGTCTAAAAACAATGTTTATAAGGTCCTTAGTGTTTATAAGTCCATACGTCATGATGCAAAGATGCCTCATTAATGGTTCGATGCTATCACAGGTGACTTTTTCAATGTATAAAAATGTGAGCTGCAAAACTAAAGATGTCCTTGAGACGTGATAAGCTGATCCTTGTCGGTTCCCAGGTCCCAGGACTTCTGCTGTGAAGCTTGTGGCTGTTCAATGCGATCTGCCCTCCTGCCTCTGACCTCTAACAGCAACCCCAGTGCTGAGGATCGCCAGGCCAAAGAACTAGCTCAGCAAATCAAATTCAAGGTACAATTGCTTGTTGAAAGTGTTACATCACACTAAACAGAACCTGGTGCACAAGTTATACAAGCTAACCTTGTGATGAACCTGTGAAAAGCTGAAATCCCTGAATACTTTGTTTAGCCTCTAAAAAATACATAACAGTTTCTTTTATCACCTCAATGCCAAATACACATTAATTCTGTCTAGCACACTAACTGTGGATAAACAGGCTTGCACTACTGAAGAAGCTAACACCCAGCATCCTTCACATCTCTGCTCTTTGGGCTGCTGCCAATCGGTGCCAATGAAAGTGAAAGGAGCTCCTGGATTGGCTCCTTTGGAAACATCAGCTGTTACCATGTGAAGTAGCATTGTGCCTGGGTATTTTAGTTTCACAAACTGCATTTAAAAAAAATATTTTAAACATGCTCTATAAAAAGCGTCTGTGAAAACTGAACCAGGAGCAGGCAGGGATCCGCTGTAATAAAAAGATTACAACTGTCGAGTTGTATGATATTCCTACTCACCATTTATCTATTGGTGTTTAATTAGCTGGGTGTTTCTTAACACATAGCCTGTCTGGAAGGCATCACTACTGGAAGCTTCAGGCTATTCTACCAAGTTTTCTTGAAGTTTGATTGACATCTGTGAGCCACTAACCAGAGTATGATGTTATGAAGAATGAAGACATCATTCCAGCCTGGACAAGACTAATTAAAGATATGACTATTAATTTAATTCCCATGTCCTATCATTTATCATTTCATTGGCACTAAAAGCAGTGCAAGTTATCAATACTGCCATGAATGTTGCAGTGGAAGGCTTCAGATACGGATTTTTTCTCTGTTGTTCAATTGGATCACTTCACATATCCTAATAAAGAGAAAGTTCTGGTTGTTGTTGGACATACTTTCAGTAGGTGAGTGAGGATCTAGGCCAACAAAAAGTGTAACTGTGATCTGTCATGATAAAGATCTATGTCTGAATTATTTGCTCTAACACACCATGCTGATGACTGCAGTTTCCTGTGTGTCCGTACAGGCAGAGTCCAGTATAATACCACAGGCTTCTACTAGTGGGAGTAAAGCTTCAACTGTCACCCAGGGAGAAACCTCCAGCTCTTCTGAGCAGCACGCTGAGGAAAGACCCCAGGCTGAACAGGTAGGTGCCGCTGTGTCATATGGGACACACTGAGAGCCACACAGCTATGCTCTCTCTGTCAGGTTTTATTTGGATTTCAGAAATCACTGTGAGGCAAACTTATTCTTAATCCGTACACATTCTTCCAGTGACACTATAGATATCTTTAATATCACTTTACAGGTTGAAATTAGTTCAGGTCACAAAGACACCTGAGCTGATATTTCTGTGATTAGCAGCAGTCAAAACAGGAGATATTATGTCGATATACATGTAAAAAACAAGAGGAAGAAAAGTTCAATATTTTTTCGTCACTCATTTCACTACAATAGATTCATCTCAGATTAAAATATTTCAAGCCTTTATTTTTTGTCATTTTGATTAACCTAGCTTTCAGAAAACTAAAACCCAGAATTCAGGAAAGATGGAAATCAAATAAAAGAGGATTCAAATTCTTACAGAAATGGTTTTTCTTCATGTCTGCTTCCGCTGCTGAGCTGTTGCCCGTAGTTGGTGGTTTTAGTTTTGCAGTCAGACATCAGCTCTCTGTCAGCGTAAGAGCAGACGAGCTCTGTGGCTTTCAGCTTTTATTTCCACAGCTTCTCTTCAGTAGATCTGAAAATATCAGCAAGCTGTGTTGCCTAAGAGGATTGATTTTGGTGCCAGATGCTATCCAGGGAACCACTGAGACTGATTCTGAAGGAGCAGAGGAGAGGGTCAACTTAGATTAGTATCCTGTGTTTAAATAAACCAAGCAGAGCTAAAATAGTCCCTACCATCTGTTTCTGAAGTTGAATCTAAAACTTTAAAAAGATGGACCACAGCATACTGCCTGGCCTCCTGGACTAACCTCCAACTTCCTCCATCAGTTACTTCCCATAAACAAGTCAATGTTTTCTGTGCAGTGATTTCCTGTTCTTATTGCAGCCTGCTGTCTGATCTTGCTAGGTTTAATTAAACAAGATCGAATTTATCCGAAACTTTTATGCACTGTCTCACACACTGTGCTGATGCTCATGATGGGCTTTTAATTTTCATTATACTGACCAATGATGCTGCCTTTGACTACGCATTAGTGCTGTGAGAAACCAAAATAGGGTTTGGGCTGACGGATTCCATGTCTCCCTGCAGGCGGAAGCGTCTTCAGCAGCAGATCCAGAGGAGCCCCAGGCCCCCGATGACAGCAGCCCTGTTCGTCGGCTCAGTCCCAGACAGCGCCGGGCCCAGCAGCTCAGCCGACAGGCCCCCAGGGCCGGCAGAGAGCCAGTAGCTAGCAGAGCTCTGTTTGGTCCGGCGCCTCGCCGTGACAACCATGCAGCCTCTGCAGTCCTCATTGTGGTTCTCACCCTGGCCTTGGCTGCCCTCATCTTCCGCAGAATCTACTTGGCTAATGAATACAAGTTCAACTATGACCTGTGATGTTTCCCCTTACCGCTGTAGTCCACAGAACTCTGAGCAGAACCGTGGAGGGCAAGCTGAGGCTGTAGCTAACACTGAGGTTGGGCCTTTTCCACTAACATGCTTCCAGGACTAGAGCAGGCTGGTGCCAGAGCTGTTTCTAATCTGATTCTATTACAAAGGTAAAAACTCCTGGTTTTATTCACAGCTGTAGAGCAGACCCAGCCTCATCATGATGTCTTCCAGGATGTTTCCTCCTCTCTGGTGTATCCTGTGTTTCAGCAGAGGAACAGCTTACCCAGACCGAGTACAGTTTGTCTCATTGCCTCTGCACACATGTTTTAATGTCATATATTTGATTTATAAGTATAAGTATGAAGCCCAATGCACAGTTCACTGTGAAAATCCCCTGAATCCAAACTGTCAGCAGTCGATGGTAAAACAGCGGCAGCAGAGTAGCATGACATGAGTCCAGCATGACAGCTGGTTAACTCCTCCTCCTCATGCTTCGACTTCATGTTCCCATTAAAGCTTATAGGTTTTCATACGTCAGCTTAACACACACACTACAGTAAATCCAAAACTTGAAACATAGTGCTTAAAGCCTTTTCATACCAACAATAATAATGCGTTTTATTTCTAGGCGTCTTTCTTCACTTCAGATCGCTGAGTTTTAGTTGGTTGTTGGTCTCTGTGAACCTGCCTGCTGGAAGAAGGTCTTTTCTATGAAGTTTGTGTGACTGTAGCATCACTTCCTGCTTTCTCTTTTAGCCTTAGAACATTAAGCAGAAAAAAATACTCGGTTTGAAGCTAGCACTAGCTCTTATTTAGTACTGGAACCAGTTTGCTGGAAAAGCCCTTGGTGCCCTGCTGCCTCAGCAGCCTGCTCCTCTCAGGAGGCCGTATCATTCCTGCTGCTGCAGTCAACAACACCTCCAGGGTGTCTTTTAAACAGTGTGACTTTTACTCTCTTCGGCATTGTGGCCTGTGGCATTAAGAACGGGAAGCTTTTTTCATTTATAGAACTCATTGCTGCGGCCAACATGTCTCCCTCTCCTCATGTAATTGTTGAATATCCAACAGCTGTACTTATTCTGTCAATTAAAACTGTAACTAATAAGTTAGCAACATGGGCCAATGTGAGCTCTTTCTCTCAAACTGATGTGTGTTTGAAATTCCTGCCACATAGAAATCTGATTCCATGATGTTGGGCCCAGTTTGAAGAAAGTCCTACCATAGAAGAAGTCTTAGTTTCAAAGCAAGATATAAACTATCACACACTTCTCATGTTTTCCTTGATCTTTTAAAAGATGGGAGTCAAAAAATATCACGAGTGTTATGTAAGCTGCCATTTACCACAGACACAAAGAGTTCTTATTAACTTAATGTGTGTGTGCGTGTGTAGGTGGATGGTGTGCTTTAAAATGAAAAGCATCAGATTTTTAATTCAGTGAAGTTTTTATGCTAAATTGAAGGTTTCTGTTGATGGATATTCACTCTCAGCAGATTTTTAGAGTTCTCTCATGTATACATGCAGCGTGCTGCTCTGTGATCTTCAGGTTTTATGGCAGGACTGTTAGAACCTGTAGGAACCTCAGACTCATAATTGATTTGCCAAAGAATCACCATCAACAAAATTCTCAACATGTGAATGTTCACAAATGATTTTATGAGTTTATGTTTGCAAATAAAGATGTAACCCAGTGGAATAAATCTGATGAGGAAAACAACTTTTTGCTGATTTCTAAAGTATTTGCTGAAGAAAATGTGAAGCTCTCAACACCTCAGTAGGATCAGTCCTGCTTATATGGCAGCAAAATTTTGCTTCATTATTTGAGTATAGCGACATTTAATATCTAAATGATTAATAGCTGTTGAGTATAGTTTAATAAACAAAGAATGCACATCTTAGAAGTAGGTGAGAACTGGACTGAACACGTGTGAAGGCAGTCAAGTCACAATTCTTGGAAGCAAATTGTGCTTCCAAGGCTGCACAGGCTGCAGTGTACAGTACTGTGCAGCCTAGAACTGTGGTGTCATTTGTGAACATTCTTTTAACAGCTCTACATCTTATTACATTCCTAGACATCAAACAGCCACTGTTTTCAGACCAAGTGGCTAAGCAGCAAAACCATCTTTCCAACAGATGTACGTCTCTCAGCCTTTCAGGAGACTCTTGTGTTTGTGTGCAGTGATAAATGACCTGTACTTGCACAGCATCAAGAGCTTCACACTACATTCAGTCATTCAGCCATTCACACTCACAATTCCCACAGCTGCTTCAGAAGCCACATCAGTCTCAGGAGTTGATGAAAACCTTGATTTAAGATTGGTAAGGCCAGAGGATGCTGCCTGATCAACGTCCTGATCAAACAGGATGCTGATGCTCCTCCCTGCATGATAAAGAGTTCACATCTTTCCACGTCTAACTCAGGATAAAACTTTACAGTTTAAATGAAGGATCCGTTCTGCTTTCACTGTGTGTAACTTTTGAGCTGGAGAACCAAGACAGAAAAATGATTAATTTACTGTTTAATTCTAAATGTCTTAATGGGATAATAATAAATGGAGTCCATACACCATTTATTATTGCTTCATTTATCAGTGCGGTGGCACGATGTGAGTGTAATCCCTGCTATGATCTCTTTTTCTTTGTAGTGGCGATAAATTCATGAGCCAGTTCAAGTGCCAAATGAAAAGAAGTTATGAACAGTTTCATGTGTTACTTTTGGAACTGCCTTTCTTCATACCAGCATTCTGTTCTGTTTCACAGAAATTGGATATTTTTCCCCGTCCCAATGCAGCCTGGTTGGTTTGTGCTGCGGGTCACACTGGGATGTTTCTGAGCTTTTCTGCCAAACGCGATGAGCTGCTTGAAACAGAATCACCTGAACACAACATGCTCACCAAAAAGTTAAACAGACCATGCAGTCACCAGTGATGCTTCGCCATCAGTTCAACGGACAAATAAATAACTGAAAAATCTTTGGCAAATGAAATATTTACAGTGAAGCTGATGATTTAACATAATTAGGGTTTTATGCTTTTTGTTTCCCCATAGTCTTTAAGACTACATTAAGTCTATATTAATATATATATATAAATATATATATATTCCAGTTTACACTCTCCTCTCTCTGTCTTCAGTCTACTTGTCAAACGTTATGTATTGTGATCTGCCTTGTTCTGTTTTCACTGAGTTTTCTTGAAAGCAAGGTTCAGATCCCTTCGTCTCCCTCATGTTTTCGCCTCCTTCATCCTGTTCTGAGTTGTGGAGTGATCACCTTACTTGGATGATGTTATTCACAGCACTAACTGGAAGAAGCAACCCGTCCATTGTCCTGGACAACCTTCACTGGGCTGGGTTGACGATGAATCCATCAAAGTGCGTCCTCGCTGCTGCTGAGACAGAATACCTGGACCGTACCATTGGCCAGGCGGTTATCAAGTCACAGATCAATAAAATCCAGGCCACTGAATCATGCCCTCTGCCCCAAACTAGGAATGTTGGATTGATTTTGGACCTGGTTGGTTTCTACCATCAGGACAGTGCTGTTTACACACAGGACAAGATCCTGCTCTCCTAGTAACAAACAGAGGAAGCAGTCCATGTTTCATGACTTCCAACAGTCACTATGTAAGCAACCTGTTTTATACAGTTACAACTTTGATGAAGAGATCATATGACAGTGTTGTGGATCTCAGAGCTGTCTATAAGAGCCTGCCATATGGTGGCATAAATGTGGTGGAAGGTGTTTGTTTTCACATTTTTGGGTAAATTAAAACCTGCCTTGTTGAATCAATCACCTGTGTCCTGCTTGATCCCTGACCATGTCTTAGGATTCATGAAGACCTTTTTAGTAAATGTTGAGACTGATCTTTACCTTCTTTTGGGTCAGCAGTGGTTCTGGTCTTGGAATTCTCCCATGAAGAGCATTGTGGACACTGACCATAGCTTTGAAGCATGCAGTTCTTGTTCTGGACTGTTGAGGTTCTCTTTGGAGAGATGAGGATGAATGAGCTCAGGAATGAGGACAGCAGATGGACCGATCATGTTAGATGTGTGAGGGGTTGAGTGACAGAGGCCAGACTGAGATGGTTCAGAGAGACCATGATTCCATCAGTAGGTTGGAGCCATGGTTTATGTGGCTCCCTGAAACCTGGGAAGATTCACCACTGTTTTGTTTCCACTTGGGTCTCCAGCTGCATTATAACATATTAATCTTTTCACAGACTAATAGAGCTCAGTGAAAATGTGTCTCGTCCTTTCTTCAGTTTCTTTGGATCAAGGCATTATTATTGATCCCCTCCCCCTTTTTTGAAATATTATATTTGCTGTTTCTCTACTAAAGAATGTTTTACTTTTGTGTAATGAGATTGTTGTGTGTTGCGGATTTCTGCTCAGGATCCTCTTGAAAATTAGGGGGAAAAATACATATATATATATATATATATATAAGTGTGACCCAGAAGCAGAAACAGTGGAAATCTGTAAATGCTTTTAATGACATTATGCTATATTTAACAGTTACAGTTGACCATATTTCTTCAAATTTAAGAAAGCAGTGCTTATGAGAGCAGAGGACAGTATTTCCTATATAATGTTATTTCCATGCAGGTCCAGCTCCGTGTCCTTTAAACAGACAACGTGTCCAGGATGTTAGTGAGTGAGCAGCTATTGACTGATTTGTTGAATTAATGTGGCGGTTTGGTCACTCTAAGAGTGTCTTCAGCGGAGAGAAAGGGGAAGTGACGTGCTCCTCCCAGTCTCTCTCCAGCACCGGGACTCGTTTGTTTGTTTGTTTGTTTATTTCGCTCTGCGGCGCGTGCCGTGTGCTGCTGGTGCCGCGCGCTTCCCAGTGACAAAAAGCCGCTCTGCAGTTGGACCAATCAAAGCGCTTATCAGACTTTATCTCCGTGGCGAACAAGTTGCACAGTCTCATGCCTGTCACATTTTTGCCAGTGCGTCAAAAGAAGAGATGGTACCGCGTTCAGAGCGCCCCTCCTGCGGCACCAAGGTCTCTCTGGTGGAATCCCCGCTGGACCTTTAAAAGTCGACATGCCGTATAACGCCAGGGTCCTGCTTCTGCTTCTTCTTCTGTCTTTGAGTCTAATGGCAGAGTCCCGCAGGCTGGGACGCAGGAGAAAGCGGTGGTCCGAGCCGGAGGAGACTCTCAAGCCAGGAAAGTAAGTATTGTTAGATTCAGTTCCATCATGAGGTCAGAGCTGATGATCAAAACACTGTAGATCAGTGGAAGACACTCATCCTCCATCCATCCGTCCTTCAATATGTACTCAGTGTCTGGCAGCTTGTATTGGTGTGAAGGAACAGAAGCGGATGTGTTCTGTTGGTCCGGACTACAGTACTCTGATTCCAGCCAAGTCGTGCGTAAAAAGACAGACAGACGCAGAGGGGAGATTCTTGCCATTCAGTAGCTGACTAAGCATAAATAAAGTAAAATAACAGGACTTGTGTTTGCCTGCACAAATAGGTTTAAGGTTTTTATTTAGCTATTAACAAAAATAATAATAATAAAAAAATCAACATCCCCTCTTTGTTTTCTTTTTCACCATTTCAAAATAATAAATTCAGACATAAGAAACATACATTTCCAAATGCTGGATTTTTCACAGCATAAACCTTTCAGGCCAATGTTTACAGGAGTGTAATGAACTTCCATTGACACTGAGCTACAAAAAATTCCTCTGAAATAATAATAATAAAATTATTTTTTTATTTAAAAAAATAATTTTTTTAAATAAAAAAAATGATTTAATTGTTTAAAATAATTTTTTATTATTAAAAATAATAATAGGAAGCTGTCGTCCTGAAGCTGTCTTCAGGGCAGGAAGCTGAGAAGACAGAAAATAAGGTTAGAAGAATTGTGTACATTCAAAAGTCTCAGTTGAACCTTTCTTTGGGTGTTTATGTCTGGTGAAATTTAGTCTAAAACATGTCCGTACAAGTTAATCAAGTTTATGTAACTGAGTCTAGATAATCACCTCTGCTCTAAAGCAGCGCTCCTCCCAACATCTCTGACTTTCTGAGAGCTGAAGTTGCATTTTTTCACAGACAGAATTTTAATTTCCTGTCAGAAGAACAAGACATTTACCAAATGAAACCAGGACTTCATCTGTTTATTGTTTGTGCTGCTGGTTACCTATCTCATTATCTCAAAATCTTTCATGTAACTTGAAGAGCAAACCAAAATGGCAAACATCCTTCAAGCAGAAACAAGCATCAAGATAAATATTAATATAAAGTGAACCTGAGATGAGAATTTACATTGGATAGTAAAATAAAAAGATGTGTGATGTTTTTAATCACACCATTAATGTCTGTATTTGTCTGACTCTGAAAAAAACGTGCATTTATTTTGTCTCTGAAAGTAGTACCAAACGTGTATTTATTCAGCGGTTTAATTTCAAGAACCATAACGATCTTTTTTCCCATTCAACCATTCATTTATATGATGACTTTAACATCCCAACCCACTGCATTGTAGGCAGACATGAAGACAGACATGTTGTGATGTACTGCACTGTGTCAACTGACACCACAAGGACATAAAGTGGACCCCACTACATGGTAGAGTGACCAGTTTATGTGGAATGACTGAAACAATCTTCTGCACAGCAGATACATGTAACCTCAGACCGGCTGGATGACAGTACATAGAAAACATCTTTCTAGATCCCATCCTACAGGTCACCACAATCCCATGTGTGATTCTAACAAATTTTTCCCACTCAGCAACACACCCATTGTGAAGCTGATTCTGGTAACCATCAGAAAGGTGACATCAGAGATACCAGCAGCCATGTTTGAATGTTTACCAGGGGCCAGAATGGGCTACATCAAAGAATAAGCATAAATAAAGTAAGATAGCTATTCATACTGGTGGTAATGACACCCAGTTACGCCAGTCGGAGGTCACTGTTGCTTGAGTTTACTAAAATGATGTCATTTTCTCTGGTCTCTACCCTGATTGGACCATTGATGACATGTTGCCGTTCCACTGCTGGTTGTCTCAGTGGAGTCCTGAAAACAGTGTGGGCTACTTTGATAATTGGCAAACATTTTGGGGAAAACCGGGTCTGATCCAGAGAGACGGCATCATCCCACTGCATTTATTGTGCAGTGGGAAATAACTCTCTAGGAAATCTCTCTAGGAAATTGGTCAGATTGATTAGTCCTTCAAAACAGTGACACCCCACTGTCACTGTCACTGTGGGCTCCAGACCAGGAAGCAGAATTACAGCTTCGTTTTTGCTCTTGCTAAGTGATTGCCCAAGAGCAGCGGATGCTGCAAGCCAATGACTCATTGTGATCTGTTGGGTTTCTTACAGAAAACTTTTAAAACCACTTTGAGAAACAAACTGCACATGACTGCATTATTTGAAATCTACCATCAATTGGAATGTAAGAATGATTGGTTTGAACTTCTGTGTTATGGATTGGGTCTAAATAAACCAAACTGAATTCAATTAAAAGATGACCGGTTCCAAAGGAAGTCCAAGAAATGATTTCATTCAGTTTTTGATTCAGTTTAGTTTGACCAAGATCAGTTTGAAGAGTAGTCATCTGGGATCAGGGATGGATTTTGAGTTCAATTCCCGCTTCCCCAGCATTACACACTGAAGTGTCCTTAGGCAAAACACTGAAATTCCAGTTTCCGACAGATCTACACATCTATGTAACTTGGAGGTTCACACAGTTTTTCTGTACAGCTCTGATAGTAAACAGGTTTACATAATATGATTATGGTAAGAAAGAAAGAAAATCATAACATGACCCATTCATTTAGTCTGATCTCCTTTTGTTCTTAGCATCGCCACTCTGTAACTGTTCAGTTATGCTTCCTGTTTGCTCTTTCCATGATCAAGTTGAACATGAATATGTGTCTTTCTAGGACCCTGGTGGAAACAGCTGATGCTGTGGTTCTTGTTGGGAAGACAGGCATGGAGGCTGGCTTGGCGAATGGGTGTGTAGCTCATAGAACATTAATGTCAATCATTCAGCATCAAAGATTTAATTCTATTTCACTGTTCTACTGGTTCTTAATCAAATATTGCCTCAAGTTGACCAACTTATGATGTAATCTAACAATAAATTGGAAGACTGAATCAACTGTCACTGGCTTTGATACATTTAGAATGTATTGTCCAGATCAATATTCCTTCACTATGTACTTATTAAAGGGTTGGTTCTACAAACAAACCTTTGTCCTCAAGTTTATATATATTTGGTAGCAGGAAAGTGTTTGTGCACATTCTTGCACAAGGATTTCTGAAGAGTTTTTCTAGAATCTGGCTTTTAATTTTTTTATGTCCAGTTCTTGTACCTGACCATGATTTTGATAATGTCTACATAGATAATTGAATAGGTGGTAAAATAAAGAAGGTTCAGGCTTAAATAACAACAAAATAAATCTGTTTTTTTAAAAGAAAATCCAGTAAGGTGCCAGACAATAGAGATCCTTCATCCTCCATCTGTTGGATGAAAGGTTATTAGATAAGATCTCTCCAGGAATCATAAACTCGTTGAGACACATATGAAAATACTCAAATACCTTTCTGAAAATAACAAAACAGTGAAAGTTCAAATAAAAGCAGCTTATCAGGCCAAAAAGGCTTTAAAGGACGGCATAAAAGTCTGGTTCCTCTCAAGCAAAATGTAAAGAAGTCATAAAAAGCCTTTGTAGTCTGTAATTCTAAGCACAGTGTGTATTTCTGGATACTACTTTGCGCAGAATGAGAATTTGTTTATTAACATGTATAAAGAGGTGTAGTCTTGAGCAACAAAGATCAGTTTTGCTGTTAACATGGTCACCTTGTCATTGTTTAAAATACATTGATTCTTTCTCCCTGTTTCTCTCCTTACTCTTCTCAGTCCTCTGTCAAGGAAGATCATTGATGGCACCAAAACACGAAAGCTGAAAACCAGCCACCTTCTGCGTGTGGACGAACACGACTTCACCATGAGGCCAGCATTCGCAGGTGAGCAACTCCTCCTGAAAGCAGTTATTTACTACTGCTTTCACTGCACAGCAAATACCAGCTCAGGTATTCTATTCTATTCTATAGTCATATTCTATGAACATGATTTGCGATTGTTTCAAATTAAAGTCCAAACAATTCAGTTCCCTCCATTCCAGTCCAACCGATCACAAATAGTCTGCTTCAGATCCAGTACACCCAGTTGACAGCAGTAGCTCTGCTACTCAGTGGTTCCCTAACACCATTCGTTTTTATGGATCAGTTGGCTTCCCTCCCTACATATTTCTTCTGTTGTTGTTTTTTTTGTTGTTGTTGTCAAAATTAAATATGTTAGATGATAAAACAAATTTTACCATCAAGCAAAGATAGCCCAACTAAACACAAAAAGCAACTCTGATGATGATTTCACTTATGAATACAAAAAAAGTTATTGAAACCAATCTGGCAGAGTGTGGAGAGAAATTACCCCTTTGTCTGATAGTAAATTTACTGTAAAAAGTTGTTCTTTCTTTTTTTTTTAAAGCTGCACTCAATTCCTGAGCCACACTCTCCTGTTATTACTGTCACATTGTAGAATTAACACAGCTTTGAATAAAATCTGAAGGACAACAGGAAACAGTGCAAAAGACCTCAAGAAGATAAAAATTTTTTTTTACAAAGAAACGAGAAGCAAGGTCTATCAGTCTGGAAAGGGGAAGAAAGACACGTAAAGCTTTGGGACTAGAGGTAATCACTGCGAGGAGACGAGAAAAGACAGAACACTGGAGACCCATGCAGTGTTCCTTGGACTGACCAGCCTACCAACATGACTCCAAGAGCTCACCAATAACTTCTCAATATCACCAAGACCCATCCCCAAAACATCGTGATGTTTTCCAGGACCTTTAGGAACATATTCTATCAACTGACATGAGAAAACTGGAACTTTTTGAAAGGTGTGCTCCCTGTTCCGTCTGGAGTAAAACTAAAATAAAGACAATTATACCAACAACTGAACAGTTACTTGCTGCAGTAATTATAATTTCAGCTCTCTACCTGAAAATTCTGAATTTAGAGAATTTCAAGCTAAGACATACTTGGGTCTGGCATTAAGTCCAGCTCATCACTAATAAAAGTTGATTTTGGAGTAGCCTAGTTAAAGTCTGCCCTTAAATCTGACTGGAATGATGTGGCTCAACCTTATACATGCAGCTCATGCTGCTCATGTTGCCAATAGTGACACAAGCAGTTTTTTTGGTTTAGAGGAAAATTGTTTCTTCACATAGAAGAGGTTTGTTCTGATATCTTTTGGTTCATAAATAGGGTAAGGGTTAGGGTTAATGGAAGTAATAATCCAAGAGTCACAGCGATAGAACCATGTTCCATCACACTGAGTTAAAGTGACAGAACCCTGCAGAACCTGGAGCAGCACTCCTCCCCTCGCCGCATTGTTACCATGGAGTCGTGCTTCTTGCATCCGTCTAAAGCACTGCCAGGATTTTCTGAAGCTGTTTAAGGTGTTTTTTGGGTTTTTTTTGTATTTTCTCCAATACACCGTTGCCATCACGTGTTGGCAGAACCATGCTGTCATGTTCAGTTTGGAGTCATAATCTGTGTTGTTGCTTTGCACCTTGGATGCCAGAAAAAGCCCCTGCTGCTTGAATTTTAGCAGGCAATTAAAAATAAGGAGCTTATGTATCAACTAAAGAGTCCAGCTCTTTGTTGTTTAGAATTAAACAGCTCTGTTTAAACCACTAGAGGAAATGGACCATGGTGAATTTTAGGACAACAGTTGCAGCCACAGATGCAAGCATACGTCCCACTGAGGAGCCTTTTGTCTTGTATTTATTTATTGTTATTGTCAGATCCTGCAGAAAACTTATTCTAGCATTACCAAACACTGACTTGTGTGAGTAGCGAACATCCCATTCCCTTTCCAGGGAGAGAGATTTCAGTGAAATCCTCTGACTGAGGGAGAATTGCGAGTCAAACAGCTGCTCTGGTTCCTCTTAGTTTCATCAAAGCTTCTTACAGAACTACTTCCTGTTTGTTGACTGGACCACAATAATTGAAACCTTCTTTCTGATCATGATTCTGGAAACACAACCAAATAAAATGCGGTTATGCTAGCTGTTTTTTTCAAACAGTAAACAGTATGACAGTGAAGTTAATTTTATTTGTCCAAAACAGAATCTAAAATAGCTTTATTATTAATGTTTACCTACAAAAAAACTGTTTATGTCCAGGAGTATGATCTGTCGCAAGTGTCATAACTAAATCAACAACACCAGCTCCTTGTGGTCAGACATGATTCAAACAGTGGAAGAGATGGAGAATATCTATCATCACGTTGCTTTAGAATTTCTTTGGGTACAGCAGTTTGTTCCTCTCTGCATTAGGTTGAAAAAGATAGATGAAAGGAGATAGATCCACCATGCATTAGTCCATATTTGTATAAAAATAGCACTGAGACATTCTGCCGAAAAATCGACTCTAATGCATTGCCTCACTGGAATTCCCTTTTTGGATTTACCCTTGTAATGCATAGGCCTAGCTGTCTGATCTAAGCGTGATGAACCAGTGACGGATTTACAGCTGCTAATCCGAGGGCAGATGAGTGAGGGATGGGTGTCCTCACCATCTGTAGAAATGACATGAAGATTATTCTGTGAACGCTGAGTTTGACTGGAGAAATAAAGAGCTGGGTTTCCTTTTAAGTGCACCTGTTACAGAATATATAGAGTTACTTTACATGGTATACTTCTCTGTGACTTCAGATGTAAAGTGAGAACATGTCAAATCAAATTGTGCAAAATATGAAACACTCAGCTGGGATGGAAATGAATAAATTACTAAACAAGCCATGTACTGGTATTATTTTGGGTTAAAGGTAGTTATATCAGATTTAGTAATTATCTCAGGTTTATATTAGCATCAGAAAATTCTAATTCCCTGCATGCAAACTGGTGTATTAGTAACTAAAACTGCTGGACTTATGGAGAGCATTTCCCAATAACAAAATGATTGACCTTTATTTTTATTGTACATATGTTTTAGCATTGTGTTTTATGTTATTTCTGAGTTATTACTGGATAAGCAGTAAGGACAGAACATCATTCTGCCAACATTCAGCCTGGAGACACGGACCATTTAAAACATCTGCGCTCCCAAAGAACCAACATTAGTGAACTGGATTTCTTAGCGGAGTGGTTATTATACATTCAGTGGTGTAACTTTCTGAATTAGGAACATAAAGGTTGCTTAATGACTCACATAATTAGCTTAATTAAAATGAATCAGCTGTTTGACTGAAATCTGAAACCCACCTAAATATAGCTACTTTTATGACAAAGTATGGAAACAAATAAAGAGCTGTGAAAAAAAGAAAGACGTATCATTAAGACTCCTCTGGCAGCCTGGGCCCACAGTTGCATTTTTAATTTGACTTGAGGTGTTCTCTGCTCATGGATGTTTACGTGTGTGTGAGGGGGGGGATCTAGCTTTCTGGCCATGAGGAAATGCCAGATGCACTTTAGCATTACACTGAAGTGCTGCTGAGAGCCATAAAGAGTGATCAGCAGCTGTGGAGTGGAGCTTTGCTCTGACACACTAAGAGGTGTCATCTAAGAATTAGTGAATACTGGGAAAATTTGCTGACGCAAAAAAAAAAAAAAAAAAATACAAAAAAAAAAATAAAAAGCTTCAAAACAGCAAAACAGCTTTGGATCAAACGCTCATGCACCCTGTAACCAGGGGAACACACACTGCTCTGAAAAGCTTTGTGAGTAGCTGTAGCCGTGTGCAGCTGCAGGCCGAGCTGAGGCACCAGCAGAAACAGGCCTCTGCTTCTCATTTCTGCTTTTTCAGCAGGTGTCTGATGTTATGTCACATCAGCTGAAGCTCAGGATTTAATGTGTTCGGCACGTGTTGTGGGGCATATGGTGTGAGTAAGAGAAAGGAGGACAAGACCGACAGCTGGAACTGGGCAGGAGTTAATATCCCATCTTCCAGGTAGCAGATTTGCTGGGCCTTGGGTTATGTAAGGCTGGCACCCATACGGCTTCACAGATTAACTAGACCACAGCAGCCAATGTCACTGCACTGAACAAATGACAGAAGGTTCTGTCTGTTTGTTTTTTTTCTACTAATGATCAGGGTAGTAGGATACTCTTCCATATCCCTTTAAATCACAAATTGTCCTTATTTCTAATCCACTCAGTCAGTTGAGCAACACATATCCGTGAACTGCAGAATCCTGTCAATGATTTAACCAAACACATTGTGTGAAATGATGTGTATTATTAGTCATGGCTTAACAGATTATTCTATCCTGTTATTTTACGAGGGAGCAATTCATGACAAGGAAGCAGATGACATCATGAGGAGAATAAATTTTTTTTTTTTTTTTTTATCAAAAACTCTGGTTGATTAAAAAAAATAAAAAATCTCTTAATTCATTTGATTCAGATCAGATATTTATAGAGTTTGACTCCAACTCAGATCGAAGTCATTTCAGGTCAGCTGGCTTAAAACAAAAGATTCACTTTCATTCAGACCAGTTTACTCATGTTTGGTCCAACTGATCCAATGCTTGTTCCAGAACCGAAGTGATCAGAATGAAACTGTGTTTAATAGAATGAATTGAGCTGACTTGAACTAAATGTTATTTAGCTTGTATACTTAATAATGAGCTGAATTCAGTCTGAACCTGATCTCAGTCCATGTCAGTTCAGCTCATTTTAATTCAGCATTTAATACATCAGTCATACATTATATTAGCCCCTGTGAAAAAATATTATATCCAAGTACATTTTAAATATGCTGTATTTTTCTGAAATAAATTTTTAGTGGGTTATTAAGTAGATATACTTGTTATAGTATAATTCCGTGAGTACAGTGTACAGTGTTCTATTTTCTCTGCTTGTGAAAACACGAAACTAATAAAAATGTTATATAAAAAAAGAAAATGGATGGATGGATAATTACAATTAAAATATATGAAACACAAAATTAGTTATTCCAAAATAGCATGCTTTCAGTTAAATAATTCTTAACGAACTTGAAGTATACTGGTGATTAGTCTGGCTTCAAGTATGTACTTAATATATTTCATTTTCACAAGGGCATATTGGGCTTTTAAGCATGTTAAAAAGTGCTATATTACTTTATTAAGTGCATGCAATTCATGGTGGGAAGACTCAGCTGATTAAAACAAATGTGAGGTTATGCGTGTGCCATATTGTCTCGTTTGCAGTAGTACCAGTGGTGCTACATATTGATGCTTTCTGCACCATTACAAGAAAGAAGAAGCTGGTCAGTGGGTCCACAGTCTGGACTGGTCTGACTTTCACAGAATCAGCTGCTGCCTGCGATAAGAAAATGATTTACAGAAGTTTCTGTTGTTTGGTCGCTGTAGCAGGGGAGCGTTAGGGTGCGGTTGCAGTCGGCGGAATATCAGAGCTAAAAATCTAAACACTGACAGATATTACTTCAGGGGAGCTATTTTGAAGTTACATATTTGTTTGGCCAAATCCAACAATAATTTTAAAAAAGCTGAAAATGTGGAATATTGTCTGTGATATTGTTCTCAAGATTTTCAAAAAATACATATTGTGATATTTTTGTCAATATCGCTCACCCTTAGTAATTGACAACCATCAGTTCTATGTGTGGTGAGTTGAAAGTGTTCAAAGCAAAGGCAGAAAACGTAAAGTGTTCACTGGTTTATATCTGCACTATGCAGAAACATCATGGTGCAACTTTAAAACTGAAAAAGCAATGCTGATAATGAGCTTTTTGGTATTGATTTGCAGGTCCGGCTGTCCCAGTTGGAGTGGATGTTCAGGTGGAGAGTTTGGACAGCATATCTGAAGTTGACATGGTATGCTGCTTGAATGTTTGAATGGCATGCAGTGCAACCAGTTTCACACTATCGGGTCAGTCAAGGGCAGGTAAAAATTTCACCTGCAGCAGATAATTACAAATAAGAAAAACAAGCCAGATTCAACACAACTGATGTTATCAAATTAGAAAGATTGGAAGTTTGAAACAAATGACCTCTGCTGCAACACAGGGACAGGATGCTGTTCAGTTGCTGCAGCTAATGAGTCAGTGCAGGAATATTTCTCTAACAGCATGTAAAGAAATGCTTGACTGCCAAACAAATTTGCCACACTGCCAGAATGTGGCAGTGCGTTAACTCCAGCACAAAATTCGATTCAATTCAACTCAAACATACATTATTCATTCTGATGAGCAACTACATGCAGCTCAGAATAATTTCCACATTAGTTAAATTGAACTGTGGAGCTGACAGTGACAGAGCAATCTTCCACTGAGAAAAGTTATAATAATTCAAGTAAAATTCAAGCTCTTTTTCAGAACACACCTCTTTTGTTGATCATCAGGATAAATTAAAACAGGTTTGACTGATGTAATTAAATCAGCCTTCTGCTCTGTTTATAAATTGAACGGAAAATGATGTTGTATAATCTCATGTTTGCAAGGGCGCATGAGGATTATGTTTAATTTGGATCCCAAGGTTGTGGATTTAGTTGTTTTGGAACAGAAGGAAGAACATGAATGATTCCAGTCAATAGCTGCTAGTAATGACATTAAAACAGAATGTTGAAATATGCAGAGTTCTGAGTCCTAATCTTTTGCTGTTTTTGACGACCTTGTGCTGCTTTGTCCAATTATCCATCCTTCTTATTAGTTTGTCGTCACATCATTCAAAATGATCCGAAACTGACCTGACATCTTACACAGACATTTTCATTACTGCTGAATAAAGAACTGGAGTTCAGTGACTAGAGCTAGTGGAGTGAAATGTGATTTTCAAGTCATGTTGTTCTCTTTTTGGCAGCCAAAGTTTTGAAAAGCAGAGCGTCTTCTGCCAGGCTGCTGTCCATTTTTAATAATCACCAGCTGCACACCAACTTGAAAACTTTATTTCATTTTATTTATTTGTAACAATTGAACATTATAAACACAAGGGCAAAACATCATATTAGAAACTCTCAACTAACCATATAATCACAGGGTGATAATAAAACTCCACATATCTGTACAGTCATGTTCAGTAAAACAGGATCTACTTTCTAATAAGCCTCTTTGGTCACATTAAAAGTATCTTCTGACCATCTTTAAGTTTCACTTGATAAACTGAGTTCATCAAGCTGTATTCAAAAAGCATTTGAATACAGCTGTATTCAAATGTATAGAATATGACTGTACTGTGCAGATATTTAAGACTCACATGTAACAAATAACTATGTATTTTTTGTAAGCCAATTAATTCAGGTAATGAACATTGAAATAAAAATAATATATGTCTTATGTGTTGGTTGTTTCCACAAAACCTTTTTTTCTCTGCCAAACATATGATTTAAAATAAACAGTGAGAGTAAATTGACACATTTTTTAGGAGATAAAAACAGTCTTGCTTGTCTTTCTATGACAAAGAAATCATTCTAACATTTTCACAGAGGGTTTACTTCACAAACTGCTTTAAATTAAAAATATGTATGCTGATTGAGATTTTAAATATTTTGGAATAATTACAATTATTATTTCTCTTCTTAAAGTCAATAAAAGCAGAACATTAGACCAATTATATCTGTGAAAGCAGCAGAGCGGGGCCTTAATTGGACAAATCATAAGCAATAAATGATATTCCAGTAATTAATAATTACAATGCATATTACAAGAAGCATTAAAGACTTTAAATATTCACATTTGATGTAATCCTTCAGAACCAAACACGTACAGTTATATCAGAAATTGTCTGCCTAGTTACAGTCTATTTTATTGTCTTACTTTTTAGAAATATTTCTATCATTATGTGTCTGTTAGGTTTTGTGTTACTGCCCCTTTGGCGCTGAAACAGCTGAATTACCTGAGTCAAGGACAATAAAGAATATTTCTTTGCTGTTATTTTTAATTGAGAAATGTCCAGTTTCTCCTCTTATGCAACAGCAAAGGTTCTTTTCTGGTGTATGCCAATAGTACACTGTGTTGTCATAGCTATTATTTCTAAGTGATCTGGTCTTATGTAATGGCGTGAGGAGAACGGGGCAAAGAATGATCCGTCACACGGGGCTGCAGCGTTGCAGCAGAGCATCCTTCAGATGTAAAGTAGCAGGGTAACATGAGGCGACAGCACTCCAATCAGCTTGGATCAATAGAAACCATGGCCAGTTATGTGATTTAGTGAACATATGTTTCACACGTCTGTAGAGCTTGTGCATTTGGTCCCAACATAACCAAATAATCCAGCTGGGATGGGTCAGACTGCTGTAATCCTGGAGGAATTTAATAAACTAGAGAAAGCAAGCAAGTAGTCCCTCTACTGACACTTAATCCTGAATCTGTTTATGCCACCCACCCTCAACCCCCTCCCTTAGGACTTCACCATGACTCTGTATCTAAGGCACTACTGGAAGGACGAAAGGTTGGCTTTTCCAAGCACCACAAATAAGAGCATGACATTTGATGGGCGCCTGGTGAAAAAAATCTGGGTCCCTGATGTGTTCTTCGTCCATTCTAAGAGGTCCTTCATCCATGACACCACCACTGACAACATCATGCTGAGGGTCTTTCCAGATGGCCATGTTCTGTACAGCATGAGGTGAGGAACCCAACTAAATCCAAGCTGGCAGGCTCCCACGCTGCTGGGCTTTACACTGTCCTTTCTTTATCCCTCAGGGTAACAGTTACTGCTGCTTGCAACATGGATTTCAGTCGTTTCCCTCTGGACTCACAGACATGCACTCTGGAACTGGAGAGCTGTGAGTTTCACAAACACTGAGTTTACAGCCTTTTGTCTCACTGTGCTTCTTATTACAAGTGGCTATGGGCATTCTGGCAAAAGCTTCTGAACCAACCTCACTTAATGGAAACAGCAGTTTTAAGATAGCATATTGTAATTCCACCATTTCCTCTCACCTCTTAATGAATAGACATATTTTTGTACAGTAAGTCTAATTAAAAGGAGTCTTGAATATGGAGGTGAGTTTATTTCCTGCTGTACATCAGGAGAATTCAGGAGTTTTTATTTTATTACGGAAGTGTTTGGTCTTAGGAAATGTTTTTGAAATCCTCTCATCTGCAGTTTGCCAAGATATGCAGCCACTTTTCTTGATAATTGTTTTCCGGAAAATCAGTTTTGCATCCTAGTGCTCATTTTGAATTTATTGGTTTGTTGACAGAACTGTGAGGTTTTGTAGTTTTTTTTTGTTGCCTTACCAAGTAACCTAACATGGTGGAGATGCACAATATATCAACATTAACATCGTTATCTACCAGTTAGTCCATCCTTAAAATGGGTTACAAATTCCAGATTTAACAGTTTTTCTGTAAATATTCCCAGAACCATGGTTCACCTTTCAATGCACTGCTTTCCTTCAGAGCCATAAAATAATATTATTAAACAGTCATGTAACATCATCAGTTAAACTGTGAGGCTACTGTCATTTAGCTATCATAATAGTATCTCCCCACCAAACACTGAAAAAAATAAAAATTTTTATAGTTTGTCCTAATTATTTCTGAATTAAAAACTGAACTATCTACAACACTTTACAAAACAATGAATAGATGGTTTCTAGTTATACTGGTTGATCTGATATTATTATTATTTTTATTTATTCTTTTCTCATTGGTAACTCTGGTATGTTTGTATGTTTGTAATGAAAACCTTCAATAAATATGTTAATGTCTAACGGCATCTGATCCAAAGTGTCTCCTTGTTCTGGTTGTGCTTTCTGTTCCTCAGATGCTTACACTGATGAAGACCTGATGCTTTACTGGAAAAGTGGGGATGAATCCCTGAGCACAGATGACAGGATCTCTTTATCTCAGTTTCTCATCCAGAAGTTTCACACCACCTCCAGACTGGCTTTCTACAGCAGCACAGGTATTTTTATGTGTATAATTACCTAAATCTGTCTGGTGTAAATTGTAAAAGCATTTATGATGTACAAAATATCAGTTGGGTTCTGTGCGATCGTGTTTTTGAATCTTCATACTGTGAAATCTGATTTGACATAAATTAGATTTATGTAATAATAAGTGCATAATAACAATACACAAGAAAATATTAATATATTTACTTTTGCAAAGATGCATGCAGAGTAGATGATAAGAAACTAGTATAAATCAACTATTGCTGGAGTGGGAAAGTTTGTTATGATCTGAAAGAACCAAACTGGAACTATTGGATCCCAATTTTAAAAGTTATTTGTGGCCCAGAAAGTACTGAGCATCACCAAAAGAACCAAAACCACAAACCACAGTGAGACGTGATCTGGGGTTGTTCATCAGAACATTCACCAAACAACTGGGTTACATCGTTTCCTGTCTTCCAGGCTGGTACAACCGGCTGTACATCAACTTCACCCTCCGGCGGCACATCTTCTTCTTCCTGCTGCAGACATACTTTCCTGCCACTCTGATGGTCATGCTGTCCTGGGTGTCCTTCTGGATTGACCGCAGGGCTGTTCCTGCCAGAGTCTCTTTAGGTAACAAAAACCTTTGTGCTGGTTCAAATCAAAATACTTTCCTCTCAACAGGACATTGAATGGGTTCTGAGACATAGAACAAATTAAGATTGGACAGAAAATGAACATCTGGGTCATGTTCAGTTCTTGTGAGCAGTTCACTAAACGGAAGCTTAAAAAATCTCTGTTTGGAAAATAAAGATAAAATTTTGATGGGACTAGTCTTCCTTTTGTTACAGAGATCCTGAGTTCTCTTTTTTCTCTCTTCCTATCTTCTTTCTTTCTTTCTTCCTTTCTTTCTTTCTGTGTCAGTTGCTTACTGATATTCCATCCACAGCCCATTTAAAGAGTTGAAGTCTAGCTGTAGCTGAGAAGCACCACCTGTGCATACCTGTCTGTGCTCATGTTTTGTTGCTGCAGGCGGCTCAGTTACAGATCTGACTGTCAGCAGTCTACATCATAAAAACATCTGTCGTATTAGGGTGGAGGTGGATGAGATCGATCTTTTCACAGATTATCTGTCTCATATTATATTGTCAGGACATGGTGACACTTTTAACAAATATGTAAACAATATATTTTTGTAAATATATAACCCATGATTATATATAACCCATGATTTATACTACATACTGTAGTTTTAAATCATGGGTTGTCCTTTTCTTTCTACATGAGTTAAGTGACCACCAGGGGCATTTCCTTTTTGTCATGACTGGAAGTTACTAAATAATCTATGAAATCTTTTGATGCCTCTTGTGTTTTCTTGCAGCCTTGATTTCTACACAAACAGAGTTGTTCTATTTTCTGTGCTTCAGGTATAACTACGGTGCTCACTATGTCTACCATTATTACTGGAGTCAACGCCTCCATGCCAAGGGTCTCTTACATCAAAGCTGTCGACATTTACCTCTGGGTCAGTTTTGTCTTTGTATTCCTCTCTGTGCTTGAATATGCAGCGGTCAACTATCTGACCACAGTGAGGGATGGTAAAGACCGGAAGCTAAGAGAAAAACTAAAGGAACAGGTATGATATGATTCCAAAATCAGTAACAACCACTTCCAAAAAATCCCTAGACTCAGTCATGACTTCCTTCCTTTCTTTCTTTCTTCCTCCCAGTCCCAAACGTTGCCCTGCACTTGTGGCATGCCTCACACCAAGACCATGATGCTGGACGGAATGTACAGCGAGGCAGATGCAAACAGTCTGGCCGGGTACACCAGAGCCTCTATGGCAGCTGAGGACCCGTCCGACAAACAGGAGCAGATGGTGGTCCATCTCACATTGGACAATGAGTCCACAGAGACTAAGAAGAAGGGCATTCGCAGCTTCCGCATAATCCAGAACACCCACACCATTGACACTTACTCCCGCATGATCTTCCCAGGCGCTTACATCCTATTCAACCTGATCTACTGGTGTGTGTACTGCTGAGTTTGTGCATTTTAAATAAAGCTCCAAAAGAACAAAGGAAAATGTTTCCTTCAGTTTGGAAAGCTGTACCTCATCTCCTGGTGCTGGGGGAAGACCTACTTTAGCTCTCATGCTGATGTTGCTCTGGATGACATCCAGAGATGAGAGAGCATCTCTTTCCATAAAGCCCTGGCTCCAGAGGGATTCACCAGGACATTGTCTTATTTTGGGGGGAGAGGAGAAAAAACAAGTTTTTACTTTAATAGAAATACATAAACAAACCTTTACCTTTCAAGTAAAAAAAAAAAAGAAGTTGTTTATTAATGCTAAATAAACAATTCCTCATATAGGTACCCTTTTTCCCCAGAAATCCAATAACGTGAATGTGACCAGTACTACCCACTTTTGAACATGGATAACAACAAAATCAATAACCTATTCTTTTTAACAAGCTTAATGTGCTATATTGCCATTGAGTAGCTAACATTACCTGCATCCAACAGCATTTTTCAGTTCACTTGGTTAGTTTGGGGAAAAAAACTGTACAAATTATTTGCCTTTTGCTGGTTTTCTGCCATGATTCTTTTTTTTTTATTTTGCTGCACAGTGGCAGCAGGGATCTGTCACTGCCACACAGGTGTTAAAACCGGCACGAGCATCTCAGGACTCATGTTGCAACAAGTTATGACATGTTGGCAAATGACTAAACTGGCTAAAAAAAAACATGTGCGGGACATCAGGCACAAATATGGGAAGTGTGGGAGTTTCTTGATTCGCATTCAAATCAAGATATGAATGCGACTGGCTCTGCGGTCGAGCAATGACCCTAATGCCAACCCCTTATCTGTTTGTTCTCAAAATTCACCCATTCCAAGAGCCCTACGTGAGTTTAAAAAATTACAGGAATGCGAAGGCTCTGTGGACTTCAGGCTTTCACAAAAAAAAATTAGCACAAAGGTCAAGTTTTCCAGGAACGTAACAAAACGTTGCAACCAGATTGCAACACATCAGGTCTACAGCTGTCAAGATGCTCTCCAGCTACAGGTACTGGGTTGTGCATATATCCAGTGACCTCAGCTGGAGTAGCAACACCTCCCGTCTGGCCAGGAAGGCCCACCAGTGTCTCTACTTCCTCAGGAAGCTGTGGAAAGCTGGACTTGGGTGTTCAGTCCTGAGGAGCTTCTATCACTGTGCGATGGAGAGCGTTCTCTGCATCTGCATCACAATGTGGCACAGCAACTGCACTGCTGCTGACAGAGACAGTTGCCCCCATTATTAATGTTAAACTAATTAACATAAATAATTAGAACAAGAGGACAAGTAGTTAAATATGTTAAGATAAATATTTGACTAACTGCTCTTCTGTCGCTGCCAGAAATCAATCTGAGGTCTAAATTGTACTTCAACATGGCTACAGTGCTGTTGGAGTGGGTTAATATGATTGACTTATCCATCAGTTACCCCAATGTGGGGTCCATTCATATGATTGACTGAAACAAGGACGTTATCTGATTGGTTGCTGGCTGATCATTCCTTGTTAAAAAAAAAATAGATTTGTGGATTGAGCCATGTTAGGGGAGACTCAAAATTCACACATAAATTCAGCGAAGCCCCACTGGCCAGAAGCAGCTTATAAATCAAGATTTATTTGTGTTTGCATCAAAAATAAAAATATAAGTCTTTTTATGTGCACATGTCAGTCCTTCTGTGTATTTTTGAATATTGATACAGCTTTAGCTCCATACATGAATTTTTACAAGTAAATTTACCTCAGTATGTGAAAACACAACAACCTTCAGGTTGAGAATAACAGAGGCAGGCCTGTTTTTTTATAACCAGCTGATAATAAAAGACCTTTTGACATTTTGTATAAAACATTTTGATGATTGGAAAGCTAACGGGGCACATGAAGAAGAAGGCTGAGCTCATTTTAGAGAGTACAATGTTAATTATGGACTAAATCCAGAGTCCTCTGTGTTATCAGCAGGAGTTGATGGGATGTGAGCTGACAGAAAAGTAAGAAGTTTGCTTTGAACAGCGTGAGCAAATCAGGATCTCCTGCTTCTCTAGTCTCTGATTTCTCCTGAGGCTTCACAGCTTTGATTTTGTGCTTGATTCTCAGTCTGAATGCTCTGAAACTTGAAGTTTTTATGTGCATACAAAGCAATGTGGAGCTCCACTAGCAGACCGATTTCAGTTAGATATTTATTTATTTGATACTTTTGATGCTGATTATTATATTCTTGAATTCAGTTTATACAAAACAGTTTTGTCAAGTGCAATTTATCTTTCATTCAACGTTCTTTATCAGTGGTGTAGTTGGTAGCTTTGGTGTTTATCTACCATTCTCACAAGGATATTGTTTTGTAAGGATATCTGTAATCATGTCATACATCTTGATTCAGGTTTTCTAGTCATTTGTTTTTAACTTCTCAGCTCTGAAACTAAGAATTGCTTTCCCCTGATTGCCAACTTCATCATCTGAGCTGCAAGTTCAACAGATTCTACAAATACTCAGCAACATCTGTCAGTTCGACCAACTTCAATTAGACTGATAAAGTTTTAAATCTCAAATTTCACCATAATGCCAGAACTCTACTGACATCTGCTGGCTGTGATGTGGTACTTCCATCAAATGTGTCACATTAAATTATGAAAAAAAGACACTTAAGTCATTGTGATCTTATTCTGCATATTTAAATAACTTTAAATGTGAAAGAGAAAGGTATAGAAAGAAGAGTGACGGTATTATTAGGTACAATGCAGCACCGGTCAAGATCAAAAATGTGCAGGACTTGGCTCCAGCCATCATCAGTTCAAAAGAGGTTCACATTGCTGACACTCAATGGCGGAAAAAAAACCAACAAAAAAACTAGCAGAACGTTACCTCAGGCTTAACTCCAGAAAAGGGGTATGCTGTAATACAGAGTCAGATTTCTGTTCTGGAATCTGAGCATTCAAAAGCAGAAAGGTTTTCTTTCTGCTTTTGTTTAGAAACCCACCGTTGAAGATCAAAGGTCGGCTGAGAAAGAAAGGCACATTTCACCGCAGCAACATTACTATGATTTAACTGAGGATGGAAACATCAGCTGGCAAGTTGCTTGTGGCAGTTTGTGGATGTTCAGGTTGGAAGCCGACACCAGCCTGTTTGCTCTAAAGTCAGTGGGTAGGCTGTCGCAAAGTGCCGGTGTCTTTTAATGGCTGCATGAATGTCATTCAAAATGAAGAAAGAAAGGAGATGAACAAACAAACAAAAGAGGAAATAAAGTTCAATCCAATTATTCATACATATCAAACTGATCCTACTTATCAAAAAATGCAGTCAAGTTCAGTTTATTATTCAAATCGAATCACTGGGTGCAGCATTCACTCCTCCTAAACCAGCATGTAGAGACAGTGGGCTCTACATGCTGCCTGGAGTTAGCTGTAAGCAGCCCACCATGCTCAGCAAGTATGACTATCGAATGAAAACTTCCCTTTTACAGGAAGAACCCTCCTACAAAGCCTCAGCTCTGTAGGCCGCTGAGTGTGAATGCCCCGGGGCCACGGCTGCAATAAATGTACCGTTTGCTTCCCCTTGAATGATGCCACATCTGCAGAAACAATGTGGCTATGAGCGAAATAGCAGAACTGAATTATATCCATGAATAAACAGATTTTCATCATTAGAATATTTAGGCGAAAACATGTCCCATGTATATATACATATACATGTATACATATATATGTGCATGTATATAATATTACTGACTATTTGTTTCTACTTCTAACATAAAAAGGCAAATACGACACCTAGAAATATTTTTCCACCTCAGTCATCTGGTCCCAATCATCATCAGTTCTGATGTTGTCTCATACACAACGAATAGTCTTATTTTTTTCTTGTTGTCTCATACACAACGAATAGTCTTATTTTTTTCTT
>CAEGAD010093559.1:0-27015 GCA_903067055.1 Poeciliopsis paucimaculata | reverse complement strand
CCCCTTTCCCCGCGGGTGGGTGGCCAACACGGAAACACAAATTTGCAACAAAACACCATGAAACGGTTGAAAATTTAAATTACCCCACCCAAAAAAAAAAAAAAAAAAAAAAAAAAAAAGGAAAACGAGAGAAACTCAAAAGCTACAATACTGGGTCCTCGTGGTCATGGCCAAGGCAAAGCAATATCAAAGGAACCTGTGTTTTTAGGCTCTCTGTTTAGTCCTCCTCTGCGTCAATACATATTTCATTGGTTCGCAACAAAGCGAGGCAGGAGCATATTCTATCACAAAGGCCTCTGAACGTGGTCCCACGTGTGCAGCTGGACAACTCGCACGCACGCACGCACGCCCGCGCGCGCGCGCGCGCAGCATTTGAATTGTCTCGGTACGAGGTTGGAGTGTAACAAGTCCGAGCTCAGCTTATGCCCTTAGGTGAGAAAAAGAAAAGCGAGAGGACCCTCAATTGTCTCTCCGAGGAGAGGAAGCCTCATGGAGAAGAAAAAGAATCAAAGAAACGACAACACAAAGCGCGAGGTTTTTCCCACATACCCTCTTCTTCGCTGCTGCTGCTTTCTGCACCGCGTCTAAGACCATTGGTGAGTTTAAAGAAGTTTCTTTCGTTTTCTTTTTCTTAAAATGAATTTGTTGAGAGGAGGCTGGGTGGTTCAGCTTGTTCCTTGGTTCAATATATTTTCGAGTTGGACGCAGAACTTTTTATTCACCAGATACCTTCACACGAAGCAACCCGAAAGTTAGCAACATGTCAGGAGCAGAGAGGCTATTATTGTTATTATTATTATTATTATTATTGTGTGTGTGTCTTCGTTCATACTTACTGAATAAAATCCCAGCGCAATGAGACGTCTGTGTGAATGGTTTTTAACGTCCGAAAGCGACCCGCATGCGCAGAAGTAGAACGTTGACGTCACAAAGCAGCGCATCGTTTAAGGAAGCAACGTGCGCAGCAATGAGAGGCCGCAGTCAGCAACGTCACAAAATCGCAATAATGACACAAAGTGAGCTGGTAAAAACCACAATTGGAAGCTAATAGCAAATTGGACCAATACTCCGATGTTAAATTTCTCACATGTGGGACCAATAAAGGATTATTACCCATCAACCCAACCTGAGCTCGGCTGTATGCGCTCACTGTACAATGGCTGCTGAAAAAGACAAGCGTTTTGCTGTTTACTGATCAGAAACCACGTGCTGCATTCTTGTTGATTGTGCATGAGGTTCCACCTCTGCTTGTCAAAGATGTACAGCTGTATTATTACAGTAATATTATTGATAATATAATTATTACAATATTATTATTATTACACATCTGTTTGTAGCCATTTTCAAGTGCAAGATTAAAGGTTGAGTCGGGAGGTGTGTCCAAGCAGCAGCTTATTTGGATTTAAAGCTACAAGGTACTAAAACGGCTCATTCTGAAAATAGGCAGAAGTCAGCAGGCAAAATTTACATAATCTAAAAAATATTTTGTGAAAAACAAATATCATGAGTTTGATTGTTGTAGCCCAACAGACATATCCCAACCTGTTCAAGGAGGCATAAAATCTTCAATTTTATTTTGAAATTAAAATGTTGTTTTATGGGCCTCGGCATCACCACGTCCACTGTATTCTCAATATTTTTCAAGTTTATTCTGTAAAAGTAAATAATAAAAATTTTTTTTACCCTATTTTACCTTTTGCAGGACTGTGACCTATCTAATGTTTTTTTAAAAATCTACTTAATAACCAGAAATGCAAAACAGATTTAATTAATTAATGGGCAAAGTATTCCTGAAAAATGTGAAAAAATAAAACACAGTCTTGACTTGCACAGATAAAGGAAGGAGAAATTGTTTTATAAAAAGAATATGTTAGAAAACTTGAGGAATATGTAAATAAAAACCACAAAGAAAAATAGCATTCAGTCAGAAATACCTGGGCTTGTAGTCAAATCTCTCTCTTCCAACCTCTTGCTGAAATGGAGCTTTCTTCTTCATGTTACCTTTTCCTGCTCAGACTGCAAACACACTGATAAAAGTTTTTCTCCTGTATGGGATCGGCTACTATAACGACTCAACCAAAAACAAAAAACACCCAAATAAAAAAAAAGGAATACAGAACAACATATTCAACTCTGACAAAAAATGTCTTTATTTAGTGCATTGCATATGGTAATGGTATATCTATATAAATAAAAAGCCTTTTTTTAATTTAAGATTTATTTCGCAGCTGAAACTGTAATATTTGAAATTAATGGCAAAATGGTTTAAGGAAATAACGTAATGTGCCAATGTTCATTATTATTATTATTTAACCAAGACAATCACCTCATTTTTCTGACTCTGTCTTAAACGAACACTAAAATAATGTGACCTTTCAGGTAAATTACACTCATCACACAAACAATGACAAACAATCTTATGAAACACCTTTGGTCAAGAAGAACAAGAAGAAACCGCAGTGACAGAATAAATCCAGAATGTGCTCAATAATTACTGGCATATTCAATTTCCCGCGGAATAAAACGATAAGCTCTTTTTAACCTTAAGCATTGTAAACAATGAATATGTTTACAATGACTGCGGTCGTGTTAAGCTGTACATTCATCTCTAGGCATGCATATAATTATGTGTTCTGCATACTCCGTGCGGCCAAATCCACGGTCGAACTCGGCAAAGACCGACAAAGTTTCATTCGACAGTTCAAACCGATGTGCGTGGACACGGCTCTGATGACGTCCTCCGTCATACGAAGCTCTCCTCCATGTTGGAGCACAGCAGGAAAGAGTCGACCAGCCGTGGTTTGATGAGCTGGTGGTGGTCGGCCGCCTCGATGCTGTCCGGGCAGCCCGCCGCCAGCCTCCTCAAAGCCGCCTGGAGACACACAAGCATTACACATGGGCAGAAATAATGCTGTGCATTGAGATCATATTGAGATCTTGCTGTGCTGGGTGGCTGCAGCAACACTACGTAATTTTCCGTAACATTGTGGAAAATGGAGGAGTATAACTTGGGCTGTATAGTGCAAAGAGTCAGACCTTTTGTGCGTTTTGGCTTATGTCTATAATTAATTTTGATTAATCAATGAAAGATTTTAATACTTAGGTTAAGTGTAAAACTTAAGCTAAGCTAATTGTAAGTACATTTTCATGCAATTAATCACTTCTGGTACGCCCGTAAATCTGACGCACATCCATAAACAAGAGCAATAGATGACCGAGAGACAACATGTTGGATTAAATCTATTAGCACGTTAATTTTGATCAAGCAATGATAGATTTAACACTTAGCTTAAGTGCTATGCTTACACTAACACATAACAGATTTAAAGTGTTGACACATTCAAAATTTTAACACAATTAGTGGCATCTTTGGTTCATGTTCTTTCTTTTTCGTTTCTTTTTTTTTATTACGTACAAAGGATCCAGTTGGAGCCTTTTTTCACATTTCTGGTACATCCATAAATCTAATGCCCATCCACAAACAACGGCGTACGACAAAGCCTCTTCTCTTGGTCCACTGGGAGTTAATTTTTTCTTCAAAAAACGATCTGATGGGACTAGTGTTGTAACGATTCCTCAAATGATTCGAATACCTTAATTATTAAAATTCCTTGGGGGGAAATTATCTGCCTCAAAGCTTCGTTAAATTATGTTTTATTATATTGTGTGCTCAGGTTGGGTGATTGATTATGTTGTGCAAACATCTCACTTCTGCCTCTGAGTTAGTTGTTTCTAAAAACATTGTTAATAGAGGATCAATGTTGTGATAACTTCCTGAAGGCGGAGTTTCAGAAAGAGCAGGAGCTTCTTAAAGAGACAGTGGCCCAATTTTTAAAAAGTTGTTACAACTGAAGGCAACATAGCTACTTGCCTGTGCTATAAAATGGAACAATATGCCTGGAAGATACATAACACTGCTGCTTTAAGGTTGGAAATGATCCGTAGGAAACTCTGCGTCCTTTGAAGGCCGACAGAGATGCTGCGTTGGCGCTGCCGGACCCCTGGCTAAAAGGATAAAATGGAATAGCATTAATGTGAAAAGACTGACAAGTAGGAGCATTTCTCAGCCCAATTAATCCTCTAGCCAACGTGCACTTGAAATCATCACATCATAATCATTATGATCAGATTCAGAGGAGGAGAAAGCTCTTTCTTATTCTACATGCATTCTGCGACTCAACACGTTTAAGGCGATGTGGACCCTCTTCTGTATCTCGGCTTGAAGTTACCGCGCTCATGATATATTGTCATGCCTCAAACATTGCCTTGTAGAAGTAATTAAGTCGGACCTTGGCTCTTTGCACCCAACTTCAGCGCGCCTGCCAAATAATTCTACCACTGCGCCACAGAGATCCTTTATGGTGACAGAGGAGAATGTCTGACATTAAATGGAATAGGCAATTTGAATGTTTTGAAAGACTTTTTTTTGTCTTGGGGACATAGGGTCATTTGAAAGCCATTCAGAGCTCTGAAAGAACACGCACAGAAGCATATAGAAACAGCCGACATGTTCCACCTACCAGGCAGGCCACCAGAACGGAGTCACTGTTATTTCTCTCTGTGGGGGAGCGGCACAGCTCAATGAGACGAGGGACGGCTAAACACAGTGGAGACACACACACACACACGTTCACTTCTAAGAATATAGCTCTTCAGAATGACAGGAAACACTGTGCCTGGTTTTGTCTGTTATCATTTCTAAAGGACAGGATTTGAATAAATTCAGGCATTCAAAGCAAGTGAGAAGTTTTATGTTCACTAGTTGTATTTCCATTAGACACACCAATCCGATATCAATATCTGTATCGGTCCCAATATTGACAAAAATTCTACATCAGTATTGGTGACATTGTGGCCAATCCATAGGGGCAACTCTAATCACTCCAAGCAACGTCATAATTTATTATTTATTTTACATTATGATTGTAATTCCTAATTGCACTTTCTGAACCACTTGAAAAAAGGTTTGTTGCAGTTTATTTTTACATGTTTTAGCAAAACAGTCAGTTTCAGTTTCTGTATTATTTATTTTAGATTGTCTGCTATACTCCTAATTAAACTGAGCCAATTAAAAGTTGTTTTTGCATGTTTGTTAGCTTGTGATGCTATTGGTGTATTTAAGAGTGATGTACCGGTGCAGTTATCAAATACATTTGTGATTTAAAAGAAATGTTTCAAGTCAGTTCAGCTCAGTTTTTCTGTTTGGTATCGGCGGATACCGAACCTCAGGTATTGTACTATATGTGAATAAAGTGGATCAGTGCATCTCCAGTCTGAACATATAATTGTGCAAATTGGAAATCTAAAAATAAATTTGCTGAACGAAAATGCAGCACTTTGGAAAAATAACTTTTTCAATAAAACGTTTTCGTGCTAAGATGAGGAGATTGTTCGGCGGTATCGAGATTAGTGTAGTCCACAAAACTGCAACAGACACACTTTTTGTTGCATCACGAGTCAGGTGATCAACAACAGGATGTTTCTACTGGCGGAAACGACAAAGAAGAAGAGAGGAAGTAGCTTGAGGACGAAGGCTCTGCATGTTTTTTATTGACTTATCATGTGAACAAGCTAATTCACAATTTTACTTGTGTCTCTTATTTATCGGAAACAACGCAATTGCAAAAATGTGTTTTATTAACAAGTTTTGTGCTCATTTGTAATGGAAATGCAGCTAGTGATGCATATCACATTTGAACTATTCTTTTCACAATATTTACTGACTTTACAACAAACATATTTGATGACTTTTTTAATACAAGAACTTGAGTGCACATGTTTGAATCAACTGTCAATTTCCTTATTCAAACAAGCTCAAATGGATACATATGAACTAAAACAGTTTACTAAGATACCGAAGCTGATTTCCATCTTGAAAGAAAAAATAAAAGCTCAACAGGAAGTCATGATTGTGATAAGTCATAGTTGAGTCAGCTTTTTTTTAAATAATTTTTTTTACAAATGGCGCATAATAACTAGCTAATGTGTGTGACAAAAGAGGAACGTTTAACAAATAAGCTTTAAAAGCATTTTTGCACATTTGCCTTAGTTTACATAGCTCTTTGTTTCTTTCACTGATTGTTCTTTCTTTTTTAAAACATTGAAGTTTATCATTAACCCCAGACTCGGAGAGCAGTTGCCATTTTTAGTTCGGTTTTTTAAAATGCTTCATTTTCCTGTTGTGTTTTTTCCACCTGTTTATTTTTTAAAGGAGGAGCCGAAGCAATGCGGTGTGACCTTTCACCTTTCAGCTGGATGGCGGTGTGGGCCACGTCGGGGTCTCTGCTCAGACGGGCCAGAGTGACCGCAGCTTTCTGCTGGACGCGCTCGCAGGCAGCCACCTCTGACGGGTTGGAGGACGAGGGTTTCTCCCCCAGCAGCAGCAGCAGTCTCTCTATTCCTGATTGGGGGAAAAAAATACGACTCGTTTAGAAAGAACAGATGAGTCACTTGCACTCAGCAGAAAGACTTTAAAAACGGTGCTAATAAGGAGCAGTTTGGAAAATAATCAGCCTCCAAAACATGAGAAATACTCCAGGTCACTTGAAGTTGGTTACTTATAAATAATTTCTGAGCAGAACGAATATAATAATCAACGAGTAACAAATAATATTCCAACTCATGTCAGGTTAACTCCCAAACACGACTAGATGCTGCCTTCTGGTGGAATAAAAAAGAACTACACTCCATTCAGTCAACTTATGTAAATGTTTTAGCACTTTTTTTATATATATAAATTTCTGCAGGAAGGTTAAATATCATCACTTTACTAAAATAACAGCCTAACTAATTTTTTTGCCAAATGTGATTTTTTTTGTTTTTTGCCATAATGATCATTATCAATAAGGAGGTGGTCATTTTTTAAATTTTTTTTGCAGAAAAACTGTTGGTAAAAAAACTAATTAGGCCGTTATTTTTAGGAAAACGAAGACATGCTGAATGAAAGCAGAGATGCATTTAAAATGAATCCCAAGAAAAATCTTCATTTGTTACGAAAATTTAATTTAATTTCACACGGAAAAATTCACAAAAAAGTTCTTAAACTTTGGATTTGAGAACATTTACTAAAAGGGAACTATGCAGTGGGAACATTATCAAAGATGCAATGTTGACTGTTTTTTTGCCACATTCATTTTAAATTTATTCCAGTAATATTAAAAATGTATCCTAGTATTATTTTGACTTTGTCATATGACTTCATTCCTGTAATATTATGACTTTATGCTTGTAATTAAAATGAAAAGTATTAGCCCAACATCCTGTCGAATAATTCACCTGACTTCAAAGTTCACATAAACAGAAGCTGTGGGACACGCTTGTCGTACAAGATGGCCGCCCTGACGTCACAATGAACCATGGAAGCCCAAGAAATAAATTGGTTCCAAAATTTTAATCTTCAGAAACCAAAAATTAAAATGAGTTTGTGGTCCAGGTCTACAAAAACAAAAAAAAGAAATAAAAACATGGTAAAAAAAAAATATAAAAATATAAGAAACCACAGCAGTAAATTTGATTACCTTGCTCTTGCAAGACTTCAGAAGCACACGACTCCAAAACGGAAAGATTTGCCAAAATTGTCACCACCTGAAGTTGAAGTGATGCAAAAATAAAAAAGATGAGTAAACAGCGTGTGTGTTGGTGTGTGTGTGTGTGTGTGTGTGTTCTGGGGCCAGTTTTGGCTGCTTTCGGTACCTGGTCTTTGGAGTAGGGCGTGTCCACTCTCTGGCGGTCCTTGCAGGCCTGCAGCAGGATGTGGATGGCGTTCAGCTGCAGCAGGATCTCACACGCCATGCTGTCGAAGAATGTGATGTTGGCCAAGGCCGCAGAGGCCAGGAGGAACACTTCGCCACAGGAGGCGCTCTCGCACAGCTCTGGGAGAGGAAACAGCAACATTTTTATGTCTCGACAAGACAACGTTTGCTGCAACAAATTGTTGAGAAAAAAAGACATTTTTTAGCGTTAAGTTTTTTGATGCAGATTTTTTTTTTTTTTTTTGCCATCACCACTCACTGATGAGCGCTGTGACGATGTCATGCATGCTCTCCAGGAAGCTGGCCAGGTGCTGGGTGGAGGTGTGGTGGGGTGACGTGATCTGGGCCACCACGGCCGCAGCCTCGGCCCGGGCAGCCTCCACGCTGCTCTCATCGGTCAAGATGTCTGCCAGGCACAGGATTCCGTCCACCTGCAGGTCAGTCAGAAACACACCTGACTGGGTCAGTGGAAAACTGGGCTTTTAACGAGAAACGACTGCATGTGTGACGGGCATTGGCCTGATCGTATGCCTGGTCGGATTTAGTGGAGGAGTTCGACACCCAAACCGAAAATTTGCTTCAATGTATGAAGATGAAAAACTCACTGAATCTTTGTACGACTTGTTTTGCGTTTTGTCACAACACAACCAAAACATTTAAGTGTGTTGAACTTTGATTTTATGACAGAGCAACACAAATTAGTGCATAAAAGTAAAACAAAAACACGTGATTTTGAACCTTTTCACAAGTAAAACAAAGAAAAAGTGAAGATAAATCAATAAACCATAAGTTTTGTTTGCCGTCATGAAGAAGAATGTGAAACCTGCAATTTTATTTTTGGCATTCATGCAAAACACTGTGTGCGTGTGGGCGAGTGTGTGTGTGTGTGTGGTGTGTGTGTTGTTAAAGCAGCAGGGACAGTGAAGCTGTGCAGAGCTAATTTGAAAAAGAATGAATCTAAATATCCTTTGAGTGTCAGACTCACGAGGCTTTTTATTATATTGTTTATTGAGTTGTGAAAACATCTTACAGTTTCTTCTTCTTCCCAATTATGCACAGTTTTGTGTTGGTCTGCCATATTAAATCCTATGAAATACACAGAAGATTGTGGGTAAAAAATTTGGAAAATGCCATTAGCAAAGTTCAGCATTTACTTTTGTGAGTGACGTTAAAGCAGTGCTTTTCAAAGTAGCGGCTCTGGCCACTATGGGGCGCTGTGGAGACCTCAGAACGCCAGAGGAAAGACAAGTCACAACAATTATTTTTAAAACTGCAAAATAAATAAAATAACATAAGAAATATTTTAATCTTATTTTAGAAGTTTTATATAATTTTTACAAGTCATTATTATAAAATATAACTTAAAATAACTTATACAAGTATTATTTTCCATGGTCTTGTTTATGATTGGCTCCCCGTCAAATTTATTAATTAAGCTGTTTTGCTCTTCAAGCTAGCAACCTGAAAACGGGCAAGTTTCTCACAAAAAGAGTTTATCACACTGCTGCAAAACCCCTTAAGAAGTCATGAAATTATGAGGCAGGATTTTTGTTAAACAAATATAATAATTATTCAGTAAGTGTGAATAAAACTGAGAGGAAATGTTCTAAAAGTTGATGTTTCTTTACATATTTTGTAGCATTGTCTGTGGGCTTGGAAATGGGGTTTGCTTCCAGAAGCTAATCCTTTTTCTGTTCCCATGTTAAGGAAAAGTTTAGCAACCCCTATATTCCTGAGGTTGTCATGCTTTAGAACCGATCATCCACCAGGGGGCAGTGTTGTTCAGATTAAAGGAAACATCTGTTAACCTGTATTAGACCTTAATGATGAGCAGTTTCTGCGTGGATGTAAATGTTGGAATGAATACACACTGCAAAAACACAGCAGAATAAACTAAAATGCATTTTTTTTTAAAATTTTGGGGTTAACCTACACACCTGTGGGGAAAACTAATTAGCTTTTCAGATCAATTAGTTGTTTCTGACACTGCTGTGGTCCCTGCAGCAGTAACGTTTCTCATGTGGGACCGGATTGAACCAGAAGCTGCTGGGAGCTCAGCCTCCAACCAGATATGCCTGAAAACTAAAAGTTTACCAACAAACATCTCAAGTGGAGCCGGCTGTCAGCTCTCAGCCTTCCACACCTGTCAGTCTTATCTGCAGACGAGCATCAGCCCGCCGAGCTTCACAGGACAACTTCCTATTTCTGTCTCTGCGGACGTCAGCAGCGCCGCGCGACAGCGGCCCACTGACGTGGAACCGTTCGCTCTCCACGCCCACGTTTATCTACCGTTTCATCCTCCCCAGCCCCACCACCAGCCGGACCGCCCTCCCCCTCCCCCTCCTTCGTAAAACTGGATGTTCCCCCAGCTCCTCGTTTACAGGACAGTAAATGTATCTGCATTAATCTGTTCGCTCAGTCGTCTTTACATAACCGTCAGACGCGCCAGATAAGTTAGAAGAAAGTTGGCGCAGCGTAAACGTGGGAGCTCGGCATTAGGAAATAACAAAGACAAAACATACTTTTATGTTTTGATCTTAGAAAAAGGTTTGTGTTGTAGCCGAAGGCCTTTGACATTAAGGGGGAAAAAAATGCTCTGCCTGCTTCACTCTGTGACAATATTTGCACAGGTAGTGCAACAGTAGTGCAGCAATTTTCACTTAGTCAACTTAATGTTTGTTTTCGAAAGATAATGGAGAAGTAATTGTTAACTTATAGACAAAAGAATATTTTGTATTTCAGTTTATAAATCACTTATCGACTTAGCACCAAAATACATTAAAGACCTGTTGTCATAGTAACAATCTTCCAGACCTCTCCCGTCTTCTGGTTCTGATCTCTTGTGCATCTCCCGAACCAGAACCAAGCATGCAGCAGTCAGCTTCTATGCACCACAGATCTGGAACAAACTTCCAGCAAACTGCAGAACTGCCGGAACGCTGAGTTAAAGACTCACCTCGCCAGTCCTGATAACTAGAACTTGATCAATAATTCTGATGATGGCATTTGACTAAATGTAATGTTTATTACTTGCTTCATAGTTGATGACTATGTGATTTTAAAAAATGTTTTTTTTTTTGTTATGTAAAGCACTTTGAAAGCAAGCATGCCTTTATTTTCCACATAATTACTGCCCGTGTTTAAACTATTTTCCAAAACATGCATATTTCTCTTCTTGTGAGCCCAGCAGCCGTCTTCTGCCGGCTAACTGGCAGTGCTCAGCAATAGGTGGGGCTGGGGCTGTGATGTCACTGTGACACTTCCTTTGGCATGCCATTAAAAGGACTACAAATTGTAGGAACACCATGATGTTTGTGTTGGTACGCCTTGAAACGGAGTGTAACTATAGCAACACAGCTCCACAAAGGTTCAAACTTCCAAACCAAATTCCACTGTCTTCCCTTCTACTTCATCCCTGATCAATGAGGAACCTTCTACAACGTAGCATCGTAATGACGGCACCTAAGTGCTGGAGTTTTCTCTACACCTGCGTCTTTCCTAGCTCAACACAGACAGGTGTCTTTCTCAAGCCTGAGCGATCGGCGGGTAGCGCTCCGTAGCTCAGACCCGCCTGACAGCTCCCCCTTCGGGACTGGCTTGCTAATCCAGGGTGGACTTTGCTTCCCGACGAAGCGTCTTCACAGTTGGATAACTCCTGCCATTACCAGCTGCTCTTTCCGCCAACAGACACCGCTGCGGCATCATTATTCGCCGGGATCGTGTTGCGTTTCGTCTCTCCGGACCGACTGCTGTTTATTTTTGGTCGTATTCTCCGCAGAGAATGAAGGAGGACAGACAATAAAGGATGTCTCACTAGCTTTCTCTATGCCTGCCACGCCCTCTTTGCTTTGCATGCACAAACGCCAACAGGGTTGGACGATTCAGCTCTGTACGGTTCTGTTGTTTGACCTGTCAGCTTAGCATTCAGGAGCTCTAACTAACGACCTCATTAATAAGTCCAACAGAGCCTGACCAGGAGTCATGTAAATAGACATTCACTTCATCTAGTCATCATGTAGCAGATGTTGTCTTTCTCATAGTCTGAAAGTTACACAGCAGAGTTTCATAAAATGCTTAAGGAAATTTATTCTCAGGAAGTCAAACGACTACAAATATGGAAGTTCTGAAGAGAGGCGTGCCACCAAAGGCTGGATGCTACAGTGACATCCCAACTTGCCTGCACCTAGGCGTACCCATAGCCATTTTTCTATAGCATGAGGCAAATTGGATCAGAAGCCCAAAACATCCTTTAGACCTGTCTCTTTCTACCTGGCTTTACTTTTTGCAGGTGAGGTAGTTCTGTTGATGTCTTCCAGCAATGACCTTTAGCGTATGCTGGAATGGCTTCAACCTAAGTGTAGAGAGGCAGAGATACTCAAATAACTGAGCCAAAAATATAAGCTACCCTTAACTTATGGTCATGAGAGATGCAACATGACCGAAAGAATGAAATACTGGGTTGACGCTTTAGAAATAATATTCCATTCCTCTACGGCTCCCTAGCCAGAGTTGAGGGTAGGAGTGTCATCATCCAGCAGGTAATCCAGTGAGATTGAAAGAAGTCTGTAATGCCCTTTGGAAGATTTCTGAGCATATTCCACAGATTTAGTCCAAACTGACCTGGGATTACCATGAGATTAGTAAAAAACTGAAGAGAGACAAGAGAAATGTTACTCCCATGACGCTATCTTGAATAAGAGGAAGAGATGTAATGTAGAGTGTAGATGGATGTTTGAGCTTTACGTCACTCAGACTTCATTCTTTTGAAGACACCATAAAACAGATGAAGTAGATCTTTCTCACAAGCGGATAAAGGAAACCGTGTGCATCAGAGACAGATGTACCTTGTCCAGCTGGTTGATGCCCTCTTCCACACAGCAGATGGAAGCCACTGTTCTCAGAGCGTGAGCGTAGAGGTCTCTGAAGCGGTCCTGCCTGCAGATCTTGAACAGGGCCACCACGGCACCTTCCTGTACACAAATGAAAAACACCATTTCAACTACAGCCATCAAGGAAGACTGTTGTTAAGACCCAGAGCCAATCGCTTTGTGAAACTGAGCTTACACGCGTATTGAAGTAATTGATCATCAACTGCAGTAATCAATTACATGGCAATGATAAAATATGTTACTCATAAGCATAAGGTTACATTTTAGTCACTGTTTTCTCAGAATTATTTTTCATTGGTGCCCATCTCCAGCGGTCATCGGGTGAAAGGCCTGGTACCCCAGAACAGGGTGTCCGTCACAGGGCAGATCTGTGTTAAAACTGTTTCACATTTGGTTTAATATGTGCAATAATGTTCTGTCTGTTGTACTCCACAGAGGAAAAGTTCTCCATTAACAAGTAATGTCTCAACAAAACCATCTATTTACAATGACTGGGACTGAAAAGCCCACACATAAAGAGAGATCGCCTGCTCAGGTTATTCACGTTGAGTACACTAGAATATTCTGGAGCTTTGTAAAAAAAAAAAAATCAAAAAAATCCTTGGATAAGCTATAGAAACCTCCAAAAAAGCATAAAACTAACTGGAACATTCAAGAACTTATATGACAGTTCTTGATGTTTATAAGATGTCCTAGAGAGAAGCTTGTTTTAGTCTGTCTGTAAACAGACGATTCACTGTACGCTAATGAAAACACTCACTGCTTCATTCAGATCTATACACTTTGTAGTTTCTGCCCCTGGGGTGAATTTTCCCGTTATATGTACTTTGTTTGTACTACAAACCTGCCAGCTGATCTGCTGCGAGAAGGCTGTAAAGAACAAGCGACCTATTGTGCTACACTCACTGTGTAGTACAATAGGTGCGTGATGCTTCAGAGTCGGATTATTCCCACGCGATCTGTGTAGCAGCTGTCTGGCTGCGCTAACCTGAAGAGACGGAGGCCTCACACCTCCATGGCCTGCAACACCTGTCGTCTCTTTCCAACTTACAACCTCAAATAAAACTCCAGACGGTTTGGTTTCTCACTGAGCCGCTGATAGGAAACCCAGAAATCTGTTTTCTTCGATTGGCATTTCCCGACTTATGAGAATTAGTGGATATCTGATTTTCTTCACATTCTTTTGTCGTTTCCATGTTGAAGAGAAACTAAAAAAAGTGACCTTCAGCGTGACAAGAATACCGTGACTATATTATGATGTCATTCTTATATTATTTCAACTTTATTCTCATATTATTTTTTTGTTGTAATATTAAGACGTTATTCACATAAAATGACATTATTCTTGTGTTGTTACGACTTTATTCTCATTTTATTTTGACTTTACTCTCATATTTCGACTCTATTCTTGTACTAATTTGACTTTACGTTTGTAATCATATTTTGTTCTTTTAAATCTTTTCTCAGTATTTAGGTAATACTCTGTGTTATATAAGAAGTGCTGCTAGTAGAGGGAAAACATTCAGCCTCAAACTCAAACTAAAAGTCTTCTCCGCACCAGAGTCGACGTCACATCTTCTCGTAGCAAAATGAGACGCCACACGTCACCGTCCACTTGTGTCCTGTGGACGTGCACAATTGGACAAAATGACACATCAAATTGCTCCTTGCTACCTGGATCCAGAGCCAGAAGCGTCGCTCTCGGCCCTGGAGAGTCCAAGGGACCTGAGGTGACCAGCGGATTTGGCCCGCCAGCCGCAGGACCTCTCAAATCCCTCCTGCAATTTTTTTTGGATGTCAGCTGAAACAAGTGAAACTATGCACGCCTCATGAATGGAAACCAGTGAGCTGAGAAAAAAAAATATATAGATTTGCACGTCCGTAATAGCAGGCATTTTCTCTGTTGCTTGGTGTAAACAAACAAAAATAGCATCTTCACTCATTCCGTGTTCGGCGCGAAAGCATCCCTCTGTCGAAACGGATCGGGAGCGACTGAATTGTGCGCACAGCTGGAATTACCTGGAGGAAGACGTAACTACCACCATTATCCTAATAAGGCCATTATGCTGGACTGGCATGTCTCGTGTTGTGCTGGGGCCGTGCCGCTGAGGCTTGGAGTGGTTAATCATCCCACCCTCCAGCCTGACCGCTCTTCCCTGTTCGCTGCCTACGCAGTCCCTCTGCATCGCCTGGCAGGACTGTCGCCGCCGTCACACACGCTGTAGAAAAGCTCAGGCTTCTGATTCAGGCTGCTCAGGGTTGTCCCTGTTGTTTCGCTATTTTTTATGTTAAAAAAATAAATGGTGTAAAAATACGATCCAGCTGGATCTACAAAGAACCCGTTTTATTTTTAAAGTGTGTATAAAGGTGGAAAACATTTCTTTCCAAATCGATTTACTTCTGTCTTCTGCTGATTACATTTGAGGTGTAATCAGCAAGTAAAGGGATTTTATATTATTTCCCCACCCCCCCATTGTGGCTGATTATTATGGCAGCATATTAGGGCTATACTAAAAAGAATAAAAATAAAACAATGAAGTTAAAGGAATTAACTCAAAACAATACTAGAATAAAGTCATAACAATGAGAACAAAGCCATAAATTGACAAGAATAAAATCGTATTACAATATAAATCTCATAATTTTCCTTTATTTTCGTAACTTTATAACTTTGTCCTCATACGACTTCATTCTCATAGATTATGCAGAAAATATTTGTAAAAAGACAAAAAAAAAAGTGCACAAATTGAATCATATTTTATATAATATTATCCACACAATGTCAAAAATATAAAGTGCCAATAAAGTATTCACCCCTTGAATGTACCATTTTAATCAATCATGATCAACAAAATTGAACTTTTGACAAAAAGAAAGAAAAAAAAACTTTATCAAACTGAAAACTGATTTCCCGATTATATTTTGGAGAAATTAGTTTTCAATTTGACTTTTAGCTTTTTTTGTAATTTTTTAAAATTATTTTAAATCAAAAAAGCAACACTTTGCTGACAGTGGCTGATTAATATAGTTGCAAAGACACTTTTTGCAGCCATTATTATGTTATTGTTTTTTTATTACTATTATCCCACTCATTGTAAAGCAGGCCCAGGCATCGCTGACAGTGAAATACTAAACATCACCATGCTTGACAGTTGCCTCACTTTGAAAAACTCTTTCCCTCTAACAGACTTTTTTTTTCTCGCTTAACTTGCAGCTGCGTGCAGGGAGCAGCGAAATCTATTCTGAGGAAAAGTTTTGGCTTGTTCCTGTTAGCAGCTGCAAAGTTCAGTCCAGCTTAAAGGATTCGTTTCATTTGAGGGAGGGGGGGGACGGTTTGGATCCGATGGTTCAAATTTCTTCATCAAAATTAAAGATTCCAACAGAACGAGGACGCAACGGTCGTCCCAAAACGCTGACCTGCAGCCTCTTTAAATGTCTTGGAGCCAAGCTTTAAAGCCAGTGCCTCACCAGGAAGCCAATCAAATTGAAAGGGACTCTACTAATTTTCCCAAAAGGAGCGGTCACATCCCAGCTGGAGTTACACCAGAGTCTTGTGGATTGCTATAAAACCCATGTGTTCGAGCTGTGACTTGCTCATTGGGCATTTACCCATACATTAGTGGTGATGTATGTATATGTAGTGGCGTACATGAGAAAACCAGATCCACATCACCACCCAGAGCAGTTTACTGTTTCCGGTGAAAATCATATTCCAAAATTTCAAATAACTTCCTAGCAGCTGTGGCGGAGCAATGGGAAACTAACAGACTCAGCTGTCATAATGTGCATGGAGACGATTCTGTACAACCGGATGATGTGAACGAGCAGGTGTCCAGACAGAGCGCCGTGTTTTAGGGACGAAGGCAGCAGATGTTCCACATCCTGGTTCTGAGGCATTAATATTTAAACATCGGGGTCGAGTTGGTTGTTTCAGACGACTGCAGCGACGTCAGAGGCTTTTAGATTGGTAGCCAAACCCAAAAAGGCGTGGAAGAAAATGAAAAGTTTAATGGATCAAAGAAGGGCCAAAATAGAAAAGACTAAGGCAACAATCATCTCCGGGGCGAGTAAAGGTCTACAGTTCCTGTGAGCAGCGTAACAATCAGCACATACCAAAACCCCACTGAAAATACCTGCACTAAAGAGAAATGGCATCGCATTTTATGGGTTATTTTGGACATAAAATCACTGAAACCAAGTCAAAAGTTACATTGAGTCAGCCATCAAGGTACAGAAATGTTTTTTATACAACTGTATCCGACATGCAGCTCTGGCAAAAATTAAGAGACCACTTACCATGATCAGTTTCTCTGATTTGACTTTTTATAGATATATGTTTGAGTAAAAAGAATATTCTTTTATTCTATGAACTACTGACAGCATGTCTCCAAAATTCCAAGCAAACATTTAGTTATTTATTAGCAGAAGATGAGAAATGGTCAAAGCAACAAAAAAGACGCAGTGCTTTCACTCCTCAAATAATGCAAAGAAAACAAGTTCATGTCCATTCAGAAACAACAACGCGAATGTTTTTAGCTCAGGAAGAGTTCAGATATCAATATTCGGTGGAAAAACCATGAAGTTTTCAATGGGCTTCAGTCCAGTGGTCTCTTAATTTTTCCAGAGTTATATGTGTCTCACTACGACAAGACATGAACAAGTCGCCTTCGCAGAAACAGTGAGATGATAGCTGTCAATTTGTAAAAAAATAAAAATAAAAAAATAAAATAAAAAAATGCTTTTTTTTGTTTAATATACTAATTGAAGTCATGAAGAAATTTCCCCATGCTTTAAATATAAGTTGTAGAGATTTTAAAATGGTAAACTTTGTGCTTGAGTTCAGCTTGAAAGGGACACATGGCTAGCACAATAATTATCCACTTTCAGACGCCATCAAAGTTTCACTAAAACTCATATACAATTCACAGATTACATTCTTGTAGCAGAAAGAGATCAACAGGACCTGAGAATAATCAGACATTTTGAAGCTAACATGCATGCAGTTCTTCTGAGATGATGATATCCACCAGAAAGACACCAAACTATGAGGGGAGGCATTCATGTCAGCGTGAGCAGCGCTGCGCCCCATACTGACTAACTGCATTTACAAGCTGCAACACTTAAAATAAAGCAATTATTTACACCAGGCTGAAATAAAACATTGTCTCACACGTTGTACATATGCAACGCACGACCGTGCACCCTAGAGTACAGGGTTCACATGTGACTTCCTAGTAACGTCTGTTTTGGCAGCAGAAGACAGTGAGCTTCTGCCTCTATCTCCAAACAGAAGCTTCAATGCCTTCAACTGGCATGACTTCCCAATTGCACCAGTTGACAGTCAATGTTGGGGGTGGGATTAATGTGAATGAACAGGTGGCCCATCAAGTTTGAGGACAATTCTTCTGGAACTTTGAGGCCATTTTTCTCACTAATCCTGTTTGCAAAGTCCCTACATTTAAATGGGCATATTTTCTTTTCTTTTCTTTTTTTTAATTTTATTTTACATAATTAAAAAGCTAAGAATCTACACTTTCAGGATCTGTAAACAACTCAAAATGCCCCCTGGCGAGACTTGTTCATGCAGAAGAGGAATTACCCTGGAGAAAAATGTCTCTAACGTCACAACAACCCCAAACACAAGAAATGAGTAACACCTCAGTTCCAGATCAATCCGATTAACATCAGATTGATGTTCCATTCCAATCTCCAGACTTTCGTCCCAGAGAAAACTCCTCAGAAAGGCATCAAATAATTATTCCCAGTGCATTTCTGTGAATGGAAATACATACTCGTCAAAATAACTGAACTTTACTCACTCTTTTAGGAGCACTGCCGTTATTAAGGAGCTCAAAACTGTTAGGATATTTATGTCGATGATGAGTGCGTGTAAACTTCTGACCAGAACTGTAAATCCTATTTAGCTTACAGTTTATAGTTTGGTTTCTTGCCAGTTTCTTATTCTTCTTATCCGTACCGCCGCCCCTCCTTTCACTGTCCTTTTTCTAATTAAGGTAAAACAATCTAAGTGGATGCGTTGGAAATATTTCTGAGCTCCAGCAGCAAATCTGCAATGTGGCCCCATATATCACCGAAAAAGTGACCATTTCTGCTACTATAAAGCCAGACGACGGCAGGTTTTAGAGGAAATATCTTTTGTTTCTCTCTCTCTCTCCCTCTCAGAGCATCTCCTGCTCTTCACAGATTGCTGGGCTTCTCGTTCGCTACTTCCCCGTCTCTTCCACCCATTTCACCCTCATTCCCTAAATGGAGCCCTCGGAGGACCGCTCCACTCACACTCCATGCGTCTCCATCCGTGTCTCCCCAGCTATACGGGCCGCACTGCGTGTAATTTGTTTCCGTCTCATAGTTTTATGAATCATTCTCTTCCCCGCTCTGTTGAGCTCGCTAGCAGGAAAGGAGGCGATTTAGAACAAGATTTACAAGCAGAAACATTGGCAGTGAGAGTTTAAGTAATTCCCTGTGAGATGACGCGACGCTGAGCACACGGCCCGTTTGGAGCAGGGACCACATGGTGGGCCGGCGTGCTCTGTGCGGTCAGAAACGTCTGGGCAGCGAGCGACAAAGCCTCGACTTGGTGCAACTCAATTCAGTAAAATTCAAAAATTCTTTATTTGTCCCAAATTAAAACTGAATATCGTAACTTTAAGTAATTTCAAACAGTCGCTGTGAAGGGTTACATTGTGGGGAGGGAGCAGTCGGTCTTCCAACACATCTAAAGAGGCCTCTGACTGAAGACAGTTGCTGTGTGACAGCCCGTGCGACTGTTGCACTGCAAAAACACAAAATCTTGCCAAGAATGTTCTTTTCTGCCTTCCGGTGTAAACATCGTATCACACTTGAATTAAGACAAAAAAACATTTAAAAGTTACTTTTCAGCGAGATGAATAAGCTTGTGAAAAGTCAATCATTCAGATACATAAGTACTGGGTCCACTGGCAGATTTCTTCACAAAAAACTAGTAAAATGTCTTGTTATAGATGAAACTAGTCCTTTTTAATTTGCATTCAAGAATTAGTGATTTAAAACAAGCTCAGAAATTTACTTTCAAGTAATTTTTGTCTTAATTTACAAGTACTGACAGGTTTGCACTAGAAACCAGACATAAAGACTTCGATTTTGTGTTTTTGACGTGCTAACAGATGGATTTTCCAGCAGAGATGATCCCATAGTAGCAGGTTCTGGATGACACAACGCACTGCTCATTTGCTTTGGTGCCTTTCTTTAAATTCCTGTCTAGGTGGGATTTTGGAGTCATGGTTTTGGTATTATTCTGGCTTTTGAGATGCTAACAAGTTTCTCCGAGTCGTAAAAAGAATGCTTTGTTGCTACAGTTACACATCAAAGCCTTGGAGTGAAACCAGAGGAAACAATCACCCAAACATGCAACGCTGCCCAAAAAATCCGAATTAAAACGTAACAGAGCTGCTCCGACATATAACAAGTGCAATTCGGAGATTTAAGGATGATCACTGTGACATTTTGGTGACTTTATCTCCATATTTAAAGCTGTTTATTCGTCCGTTGCTCATATTCTGAAGACATATTTTAGTGTGTTTCTGCAAAGACATATTTAAAAGGCCGGTGTTATGTATTTTCTACCCATTTTGTAGCACTATCAAGTAACTACGTTACCTTCAGTCGTTATGAAAATATCTAAAATAAATTAGTGGAATTTTACTTTGCATCTGATGCCTTAAAATGGGCCTCTGTCTCTTTAAGAAGCTCCTACCCTTTCTGACCCTTCTCCTTCAGTTGTCATGACGTCCATTGATGTCATTTACAGCCATTCTTAGGAGTGTTGGACTAAGACGTCGTTTGCACGATGAGCTCAGCAGACGCGGAGTTCCACCCGGTGTTTGCCAATCACTGCTGCCGCTAGTCTGGAGGAGCACAGCTGAATAGTTATCGCAGGAGATTCAAGGATTTCTCAAACGTGCATGAAAGTATTAAGGCAACACTCCAGATAAGTTGTTTTTTTTTATGAGAAAATAACATGATGAAAGAGTTGATTATAAAAAATAAATATCCTGTCCAAGCAGCTATTCGACAAAAAAAATCTATTTTTGAGAAAAACTGATTAAAAGGACCGAAAGAAAGGTAAAAGACAAAAGTTTAATACTTAACTCCTGATCACATATTTCTACCAGATTTCCCTTGGGAAGCGTCACCTCCGCTTCACGGCCCAGCATTCCTCAGAGCAGTGACATTCGCCCACCGCCACCCGGCCTGTATCCGCTATAGAGACGGAGGAGGCAGATTTACTCCGATTCCCTCCCAGCACCACAAACTCCGAACAAGCAGGAAAATTAAAACGTGCCGAAGAGATCCGACACGAGGCAGATGATCCGTACCTCAGAGAGCTACCGTGACGGACAGCAGGAAGCTAATTAGCTCAGATAGCAGGTGGACGTGTGTTGCATTGGGTATTCGTTAGCGGCCACCAGCGGCTGTGCTCCCCTCCCCCCACCGACGGTTCGGTCAGCGGCGCTGCGCTGGGAGTTAAATATGAGTAGATGGGCAGGTAGAGGCATGTGTGCAAACTGCAATTGTGATCTACGTCCATCGCTAATGGGAGCTGACAGTATTGATCTCACAATCTGGCTGTAAAGGAAGAGCACGGGTATATATAATACATATATATGTGTGTGTGTGTGGCCATCAGGAAGAGTCTTATCGAAGGAATCATAGAAGCAGGCAGGGTAACTAATGGTCGCTTGAGGCATGCTGTCTGGTCTGTCTGGTCTTATCTGGTCCTGTAAGAGCGAGGCGGCGTTGTGTTCTGGTCTGACCGCTGGTTACGCGCTAACGGTGAGTCACCGCAGATCCCAGTTCTGAGACTAACCTCAACCTATCAGGGTCAAAATCCCCTGAGCAGCTCAGCCAATCGGCTGCGCCGGTTTACCCGGACTACCTTGGCGATGATGCTGCAGAGCTGGGGTCCGTCCTGGGTGAGAGACAGCAGGTTGCTGATGGCGCTGCCGATAGTCTGAACGCAGTCTGACGACTCGATCTGCTTGATCAGAACCTGCAAGGAAGACGAGACCTCGGGTCACCTCTGGGTGACAGAAGGCAAACAGACCGACAACAAGGGGATGAATTCAAATAAACGTATGACTTGTTAAAATCACGTTTATTAGATATTTCTGTTACTCAAATTCTTTGGTATTACACATCGGAAACCATCATAACCCCTCATTGTAGTTATGTCTGCAAGTCATTTATTTCCTGTAAATAACTTGCAGCTCCTGCTGATGTTTCTCTGCTCCGTGGCTTAAAGTTCCTCTGTCACCATAAAGTCAACACGACCGGTGAAGCTGTGGAACGCAGGTAAATAAACAGAGTCACCGACCCGGATCTCGTTGGCCAACGCCATGTCGATCATGTTGCTGAAGGAATCGCTGACGTCGGTGAGGATCTCGTGGATCGCCTCCCTCATGGATTTGAGGAAGAACTCATCGTCTGTGTGAAGGCACCTGCAGGAAGGAGGTCCAGATGTCTTCACACGCAGTCACGGGGAAAATGAAGTAAATACTGTTTGATTCCAAATAATGTCAAACATATTTTGTTTACTTTTTTTTTTTTTTTTTTACTTTGAAGTGACCTCTGATGAACACAACACATCGGTTTATATTTTTACAAGATGCAGATTGCATTTAGTAAAACTTCAATAGACCAGAAATTATATGGAAACTATGAGTCCTCATTCTAACATTTTAGCGATCATCAATCTGTAAAAAGATTAAAGCTGCACTATGTAACATTTGTTTAAAAAAATTGTATATATACTTATTAAGTAACTCCTGCTCTTTCTGAGAGTCTGAAATCAGAAAGTTGTCACAACATGTCTCCTGTTTTAACCCTTTAACAGGGAAATTAAAGACTTTCTCAAACATGAATGAAATAATGGAGGCAACACCCCAAATATGGTGAGGGAATAACGTAGAAAATCTTACACAATGCTGCTCCACCATAATAAAAAACGAAAGTTTTTCATATTTTTGAATTTCACTCAATTTTCACAAAATTGACGTTGAAAGTACCAATAACATATATTCAATCTTTTGTTTGTTTTTGTTGCTTCCCACAAAATATCAACACCCTGAAGGAGAAAATTCTCTTTTGCAAAAGAAACGTGTTAAAAGTGACACGTATTTTAGCTGATATTTGATGAAGACATATTGGCTGTATTGTGTCAAAAGCAAAGGGATTTATGAAATAGGAGGAAGGTGGAGGGAGAAAAAGACAGACTTTCATCCCCGGACCTTCAAGCACAACGTTGGACCTCGTCGTCCGCCACGGCTCGCTTTCAGAAGAAGACCTGAATCATAACAGAGTGGCCCTCGTAACCACAACTCCAATGAAAACTCTCTGGTGGGAATTTAAAAAAAGAAAAAGAAAAAAGAGAAGCAAACCCCAGAATATTAATGAACTGGAGGCCCTTGCCCGTGATAAGACTCCCCAGGAACGGTGCCAGGAGCCGCTGTCAGGCTATGGATCACGTTTACAGCAGGTCAGAACAGTTAAAGTGCGCTCCGCTAAAGAGACTGCAGCAGTCATTAAAAGTGCCGCTTCGTACTGAATTCGAAGAAACCGGCCGTAATATTAGCCGAGTTAAGCTGCTCAAACCATCCATCTGTGATTTGTTTGTTGCGGGGAGTTTCTAGTTTTCAGAGCCCAAATCGTATCAGGTGTAACTGCAGTTTCAGAGAAGTGGAAATATTCTGAAGTTTATGACGCTTCTGTCGGAAAACACAGACCGAGTCTGGCTTACTTTGAATAATAATGGGCCCCACTTGCGGTTTGGTCGTCGCAAAAATTAGGCGGAAGTTTAACCCTTCAACTGTCCCGCCAAATACCGTCACATGGAGGTCAAAGGGTCAATGGGGGCACCGGCGTCTTCGTGGCAGCTCAAGGGTTTTAAGGGAGGTCGAGATTTTTCTGCAGAGACTCCCAAACTTTAAAACGAACTCTTTAAACTTTAATCAAGAATCCACACTTTCTGTTTCTAAGTGTCTATTAAAATCTTTTTTTTAATTGTTTTTGATCATGTTGATGTGCTATTATATCAACTCTTTTGAAAAGCGGTTGTCGTCTAGTGCGTTTTAACAGGTTTCTATTTTTATTACATTTTTTTAGTATTTACAGCCCTTCAAGTAAACTTTCTGTTTTGAAATGTACTTCTTAAAATGGATTTGAGCTTTATGAAAGATAAATAAATGTTCTCTCTTTTTTTTTTTTTTTTTTGCGTCTTCAGTTACTAGACGCATTTTACAATTTGATTTCTAGCGTGTTGCTGTTCATTTAAGATTTGTCTTTTTCATAGCATGTGGGTCTTTCTACTTTTTCCTTATTTTTCTTACATTTATTCTCATTTGCGTGTCTGTTACCTCTCGGTGATGTTTGTCAGCTCCATGCACTTTTCCAGCAAGGATTTTTCATACTGCAAAAAAAAAAAAAAAAAAGCAAAGAGAAACATTTAAAGAAGCGTTTCAAAAATCAAAAAATTTAAAAATCCCGTTTGCAATTTTCTACAATTGCAAACGGGGGAAAACGTCATTCGCTGTTCATTTGTACAACAAAGTATTAGAGCCTTACTAAGAAAAAATAAAAATGTTAAAACAAAGTCGTAATGTTGCGAGAATGAAGTCATACTAATAGAATAAATTTATTGTATTATACAAATAAAGTTGAAATAATATGAGAATAAAGTCATGATAGCCTACTGCAAGGATAGTGTAACAATGTGAAAATAAAGTTGTAGTATTACATAAAGTCATATTACAGATTATTCTCATAATATTATGCCTATTCTTGTAATAGTACGACTTTATTCTTGTACGATTTTATTCTCAAAATCTTAGGACTTTATTCTCGTAATATTGTTGTTGTTTGTGTTTTTTTGCGTGGCCTTAGTTCTCCGTCACTTGCGATACTTTTACTCTGTCAAAATAAAATTCCGTTCAAATCTGTCAAAGTTTTAAAATGACTAAAACTTCAAGTCGCAGCAATACTTTTGTGAGCTGCTTTATAACAAAACGTGCAGAATGTGAACATAAAGGCTCATATTATACCCTCCCGGATGGAAAACCAGAGTCTACCCTCGCCCACCTTCTGCATCTCCGGCGGCGTGCTCCGGGCGGCGCTGTACTCGTGGACCAGCGAGCGCACGTGGCAGTTGGCGCGCACGGCCGTGCTGTGCACCCTCTGCCAGCGGCCTTTCTCCAGCCGCTGGAACATCTTGCCCAGCTCCGTGCTGACCACCAGCGCCCGGCGGAGGAGCGTCTGCAGGTTGTTCCGGGCCACGTGGTCGCCGGCGCCGATCCCGGACGTCACTATGAGCTCCCCCTGGTGGGAGTCTTCGTCCACCCCGATGGGCTTGGCCTGCAGGACACACATGCACTCCACCTCGGTCATGTGGCGGAGGTCCTCCATCCACCGCTGGACTGAGTCCACCTGCAGGGTCTGCATGCGGGTACTGGAGGGAAAAAATGGAGACATTTGTTGAGGCATTAAAAGAAAAAAAAACAACAACATTTAAAGGGACAGTTTCATGTAAGATTTACTTTTTTTCAGCTTTGCATCATGTTGAAAAGTCATCAAAAAAGGACCTGAAGTGTTTTGATTCTTGTGCATTTGAGAGATCCTTTAAAGGGACAGTGGTGTATATTTTCCAAGCACATGATACCATTTTATACCACAATCAAGGACCTATGTTACCTGCAGTTGTTATAAAAACGCTGGAGATAGCAAACATGACTTAAAAAAATGATTTCATGATTGAACACCCTTACATTGGGCCTGTTTCTTTAAGAAACTCCTGCTCTTTCTGAAACTCTGCTTTCAGTTTGTCATCACATCACGGCTCCTCTATTACCCCTTTAACTACGTTTTTACCAACGTTTCACTGGGAAGTCCCTATAATGACCTCAGCAGATTCTCAGTTTCACTAGGTGTTTGCTAATTGTTGCTGGTTAGTCTGAAGGAGCTGAGTGGGGGAGGGCTGCTCTCTCCGCCTTTGAGGATAAAGCTCCTCCTCGGATCTGCCGGTGTTTCTTAGCCCTCTGAGCAGCTCTCCCCTTTGACTCCCTCCGCCCCTCCTCTGCTCCTTCAGACTAGCCAGCAGCAATTAGCAAACACCTGCTGAATCAGCTGAACTCATTATAGGAGCTACCTGTCAGTCCAGTGCTCCAACCAACACTTGTAAAAAGATCAGGAGTTTTTAAAGAGAGAGAGGCACCAATTTCAAGGTGTTAAAGTATAAAATCAAATTCCTTTTAAGTCATATTTGATATTTGCAGCATTTTTATAACAACTAACGTTAACATAGTCACTTGAGGCTGCTCCTGTAAGTTTTAAGGAAATTTAATAAAACAAAGTTCACCCTCACTTGTTCTGAATGTGAACCTTTTGAACTCAAGGTTTGCCAACCACAAAAATAGGAAAACAAACTGCGTTTGGTCGCAAACTACAACCAACCATGAGCAGCTCCTTCCCCTCAACTCCATCAAAAGCAAAAACCATAAACATCTGTCGCAGCAATCAATGTGTGCATCGCAGGCCAATTCCATCAAGACTTGCTAGCTTTTGTTTTTGTTAGCTCAACCCCTCAGTGAGGCGGCAGCTCCAGCAGGTAAACACCGCCCCCCACTTTAATCTCTTCCAGCGCTGACCCTGATGACCGGAGGCTTTGGAGGGCGACGGGGAACCCGAGGCTTCCTGGATTGACGGCCACGGCGGCCGGCCCCGAGGAGGTTCTCTGATGAAGATGGATACCCGCCGCCCTCGCTCGCTGGCCTCTTCCTGCACCGTTTGGGTGATGCTACGCCATACATCGGCTTTTCTCTGGAACCGTGTCATCACTCGGCAGAAAAAGGTGGCAGGAGGATGAATCATCGTTGAACAAGACGGAGCCCTCTTTCACACGTCTGTGAGCGGTGTGATAAAGTATAAAATTTAGAAGAAATAATGAGGCATCTTGTCACTTTCATACATGTTTTAACGCTTTTCTTGCCGTTTCATCTGTTTTATTTTACTTTTATCTCCTTGTAATTGTTCATCTTTTCACAAATCGTTGTTTCGCTGCTCAAAATGTCCGGATGTGAGCATTAACGTGCAACAGGTCTATAACAGGAAGTTATCTGTCTGCCATTACCACATTGAGCAGCGTGTACACAAGCTCAATTGACAGCGCTAAGACCCTCCCCCTAACTCTGATTGGTTGTTTCTGATCAGGCACGGTGCATTTCTGCAGATGGCAGTAGGAGCACAGGAAGGAGGGAGAGAAACTCCACAGATTCTTTTCCACAGAAAATCTTTTTCATGTTGTTACGTGACAACACAGTGACGATTTT
>CAEGAD010093556.1:0-62264 GCA_903067055.1 Poeciliopsis paucimaculata | reverse complement strand
TATTATATTAAATTTTAAATTTTTATAAATTTTTACGTTTAAAAATATATTTTAAAAAATTTAAAAAAAAAAAAAAAAAAAAAAAAAAAAAACCTAGCTAGAGGGGACTAAGCAACTAAAATGGGAAAAGTTAGTAATCTACTTAACAGGCATAAAATTATCCTGCCCCAATTTTAGTAATTTTAGAAAATGTTGCTTGCTCACTCTGTTAAAAAGTGATAATTTGCAGCTTTTCTTCTCTTGACTGAAGAGTAAATGGTATATAATTATCTTTAATTTTCAGTCAAACAAAACATCCAAGTAACCACAGTAGGCTTTACAGCTACTTAAATGATCACTTTACTGCATTAACTTAATTTAACTTAATTTTGTTTATATATTTATAATATTAGAGTAACTATGCTTTTTGTTATCATTTGTGTGAATGGCGAAGCAATTTCAATAGATTCACAATCCTGAAAACACCACTAATGTCTTTTGACATTAGTGGTTATCTTCTTAGTGAAAACAAGGCAATGTGTGGGTGGTAAGTGGAAAAACCTTTTGTTAGTATTTTTTATTTTTTTCTTTACATTTTCTTTCCTTCTTCCCTCAGATGCTCCAGCGGCTTTGACCGTCATCGACAGGACTGGGTGGATAACAGCTGCCCAGATGAGGTAAGGATTCAATAAAAAGACTTGACCTCAGAGTTCAGTCCAATCCGTATCTGACCCAATACTGACGTCATTCTTGGATCAGATATCAGGCTGAGGTCATTGATCCAGACGGCACTGTGTTTTTAGACAACATGACCAAAAATAGGGCTGGGAGTATTGACATCGTCAGTGTTTTAAAATTAAACATTGGTCTTGAATTGGACGTAAAAAAAAACAAAACATATCTCTGCTCTACTATGTCCAGATTTTTGGCATATTACAACCTTCTGCCCTTTTTATCCTTTGAGAAATATAAAACAGAGGTTCTTTTCATCAGACCAAAGACAAGATGTGCGACATAGATGACTCTACGCAACTGTACACCTTCACCACCACTATCACTGCCAGAACAGCATCGAGAAGTAAAGGAAGCACAGCAGGCTGGGGCACACCTTCCACCTCTCATCCTCCCACGAGCGCTCCTACTGAAGGTAAAGTATCGGATAAACTAAAAATAATTCGACAATGAAGTCTTCATAGGATCTCAGGACAAATAGTGAATGATGCTCTGTTCAGGCAGTCACTATAATTGAACTTTTATAAATTTACACCAATAAAAAGGATGCTATAATTCACAAGCATATTCAAAAATGTAAATGTTTACAAAATTTGAATGAAATATTATTTTATTTGTCCTGTCTAGATGAGGTATGTACCATTGGAAGGTATTTGAGTTTTTCTAGTGATACCAGTAAATAAAATATTGTTACACTGTTATATCTAGAATATGAAATTATTGGCTTACTCAAACATATGCATTCATTATTTTCTGCTCACTTTTAAGAGTAAATTCCATAAAGTAATGTAATATTCAACCTACAGCCAAAGGGATTCAAACTAATTAAGATTTTAGGGCATTTGATAAAATATTTGTCCATTTTTGAACATATGAAAAATATTCAGATTTTAAGAAATCAAATGGGGAAATATTCATGAATGGTAAAATAAATAATTAATTTTACAAGTTTATGAACAAAAACAGCAAAGCTTTGACTTTAAAAGAACTGCAGTGTAGTAGCAAAGGGAAACAAAAGCCAGAAAGTAGCTTTCTTTAATTTAATGGGCAATTATAGGTTGTTCATTACTGTGCCAAATAATTACAAATGATTACACGTGAAATACTTATCTGAATATTGTCTCTGTATTCTTACCTAAAGTTTTATGAAGGCAACAAACATCAAGAAGGTTGTGTTCATTTGCTACTGTAAAGAAATGTATTCAGCACAAATTATTGTACCTCAGCAAGAGACTAAACCAATGCATAATGTAGTGGTTATCTAGTGAAAATCCTCTGTAAAAAGCAGCTGACACAGTTCTTTTCCTGATAACAGGAAAACAGTCAAGGTCTCCTTTGAAGTGTGTTTACTTCCATTTCTTTGACTTGCCAGTTGCAGCAGTTGTGCATTAGTTAAGCTACTGTTTACACTTTGAACTCGTTTCTACTTGCATAATTATTTATTAACTTATTTTAGTGAAAGATCGTTTATCAAAAATAACCCCACATGTGGCTGGCTTGAATGTTGTGCCCACGCACTATATGGCACGATGTTGTCATAGAAACCCTTTATAATCAAAACTAAAAGCACACATTACTTTATGTAAGGTTTTTTTCTTCCTGTGCTTTTCTATTGATGTTACTCCAGCTTGATGTCTGGGATCAACAATGTGTTAATGGACCTCGATTTCAGACATGTACTCTTTCCAATCTGATGAGCTACAATAGTGTGTAAAAGTTTGGAGTCCTCCTTAGAGGCATCCCTGATAAAGATACATAACACAATTCATATTTTATCACCATAGCACAGTCCTGGGAACAGATGACTACAGTTGCATAACAGAGAGCTGGTGGAGATTTCTTTTTACCTCCCTTAATATCCTGTCCACTGTACATGATGACCAGATAAACCTGGATCCTGACTCACTAAAGTTTGTCACATCTCTAGTTTTAAAAATGTAGTCATCAGTCTGACCTATTTTATTGTAGCTATGTAAAAAGAAAAAAAGAAAAAGCTATTTTATTGCAGTCTTTTTCTGCTTAATTTATGCCTTAATTGAATGACATGTTCTTTCTTTTCCATTTTGATGAAGGGCTGTAAAAAATATAGAATTTTTTTTTTTTTTGTGTATGGTTATTCTACTGGGATGAAAGATGCTTTGGGTCCTGGTTTCCAGTGAAACCGTTACATTTATGTTGTGATCCAGCCGTACGTTTACATGACTCCAGTGATCAAAGTCTAACAAAAAAGACCAATAGCAGATAGCTTTGTTCTGTGTTGTTATTTAACCTGTTCAGTTTAACATGTCGCATATGGAATATATATGTTACATTCCAATTAATAGAATAAAGCTTCATATTCAAGGTTTGACACAATCGCTTATCAATGTTTAAAATTACAACTGATAATGAATTCAATGGTTTCTCAGTTTCTATGTCAGTTTCTACTTCCAACATGTCACCAGTGTGAATAAGATGTTTTCACAAGACCTGTGTTTCTGTGAGTTGATTTTCAAGTGACCTGCAGAAAAGCAGTTCATTTAGTTAAAAGCAGCTCAGTTAGTTCCGTTAAACACAACTAAAAGACCATGAACAATGTCATGCTGAAAAATCCTGCTTTAATTTTGTCCTATTAATGTCAATTTTCCTTATTGTTTCTTGAGGATGTTTTCAAGGTTTCCTGCATTTAATCTTTGCTGTGGATGATTTTTAAAGGTGTTTACTTCAATTGGTTGACCTTTTCTTCATTACAGGCCCCTTGATCCTCCTCTGTGTCTGAGATTTTTAAGGATAGGCCCTGATGGCTGGGCTGCTGTGTGAAAACAATCCAACTGTGGGGATAAACACAAAGAGGTGTCCAACAGTTTCAGATCAAAACAGGGTGTGGCGAGAGAACTAACCGTGCATCTGGGGTTGCTAGGGGTTACACATGTGTATTTGATTTAGTTGACACATACAGCAGACAATTTTCCCTTAATAATTACTTGTTTCTTCAGCTGCAGCAGGTCAGAGTTCAGGTGAGTGAGCAGGTTGATGATCTTTCAAATGCAGGCAACCTCTGGCTGGATGGGAGAGTTTGAAAAGAGAAAAAGAGGAAAAAGAAGAGAAATACATGTGGGAGGAAGACTGTTGATTGCAACACTTCATGTGTTTGCCTTGATGTAAAGAGTTTGTGTTAAAAGACAAAAGAAACTTTTTTATTTGTTGCTTTAATCAGGACATCTTATTCTGAAGGTTTCCAACAGAAGAAGATTGAGGGTAATAATGGGAATCCAGATGTCTGTTTCCCAGTCTGGCCCTAGAAAAACACCATGTGTATGTTTTTCTTGGTTTTATGTTAGACCAACAAAAGTAGTGCATAACTGTAAAGTGAAAAAAAAAATTACCAAACAAAAAATTGTGGCCTTTTATCTGCAGCAAGTTCCCTATTCTGTTGTACATGTGGTGTGTAAAACTGATTGGTCACTACCAATTTGGAAATAAAAATAATATTTTTTCAGTCAACAGAGAGTTTCTGTGAACAGCAATTTTCAAGTCTTGCCACAGATTTTCATTTGAATTTAGGTCTGGACTTTGGCGAGGCCATGCTAACACATGAATAGTTTTATACAACTATTATAATGTAGCGCAGGTTGTATGTTTAGGGTCATTGTCCTGCTGGAAGGTGGACAATTTATTCCTTAGTCTCAAATCTTTTACAGGCTCTATATCTTAATTTATACCCATACAATAAAAGTGCTGGCCATAAGGTGGCACCAAACATTGTGGATAAAGAAAATACAGTGGTGGGATATTTAACTTTTTGGATAATTTATCTTGTGGAAAACAAGGATACAAAAACTGACCTGATACTCTTCTTCTACTACTTTTTGGAATAGACTATATAAAAGTCAGCACATTATCACCCCTTAGGAGGCTATAATAAAAACTGAGTGGAATGTGTGCTTGTCTGTGATTTCAAAGCTGCTGGGTGGTCATAGAGAAGCATCTAAAGCACTAAACTTTGAAAGGGATTTCTTCCCAGATTGACCAGTATCCACTTTCCCATCAGCACCTACCACCACTCTATGGTGTGAGATTATCTTCCAGTAAATAATAATTGTTGCCTCTTACAGAACTTATTGAACCACTAATTTCAGACACGAGGATATGGTTTCATTGTCTGTTTGAAACTAGAAGCAGCAGCTCTCTCTGAATGAAGTCATTGAGGCAAATAGAACCGATGGAAAATGTGCCAGATTAGCATAATGTGAATGGTATGGTGTGTAAGAGTCTGTTACCCTTGAAGTAGAAGTGGGTCATGCTACATTTCCATATTTCACACGTATAGTTAACCCCAGACTGATATTATGTGTTGAATTATTGATGCTTAGTCATTATATTCAAGGCATTCATTTTTAATAAGCGTAGCAAATGAAGATGATTCACTAATGAAAGAAGCTTCATCTCATTTGGGGCCTTCAGGGGAGGTCCTAATAGAGTTAAAGCATCAAAAACAAACTACAAAGAGAAATTCTGATTACTTTGTCTGACTCCTGTGGTTCTTTGTCTCCTCACAGATGATACCAAGATCGCACTGCATCTCAGAGACAACCAAGGTGAGTCTTCAAAAACAGAATATTGTAATGACTCTGAGAATTGGTGGTGTTTGAAAACACATTCTCATTGCCTGTTTGAGAGAAATTGCAAGTCCATGACTTTCTATCATGCCTCTGGGTGCTAAAGTGTCATATTCCTCCAAATCAGCAGAGCACAGGCACTGTGAGGATATTTTTGTATTTATTTTCTATGCATTTAACCTTTTATCACAGTGTATGAGGTTGTAATGCTATTCAAGGTGATATGAAGACGCAGCTTCAGCATAGGAAGTAATCTTGAAGTGATTTTAGGTGAAGCAACAACACCTAAAAGGTGATTTAGTGTAGCTAAATCACCTTTTTCTCAGGAACTAAAGAAAACTAGATTGTAGGTAGTTAAGCTTTCATTGTTGGTTTCTTTAAATCTCTTGTGAGGTGAGATGTAGGAGCAGGTTTAGCCCTCTGTACAACTGATTTGTCAGGGTTTCTGCTGAGGTCATCTGTCCGATGCATTTTACTGCTCTGTTAGAGTTCTGCTTCCTTACACACCTTAATCAAGACCAAGATAATAGAGGGCTGGTCTCCACCTGCAACAGAATGCTCCACTCCACAACAATAGTTAAGCACTGCTGGAATGTTCTGTCACTGATGCTCTTTAATGACAAATGGTATGTGAAACCACCACACCTACTATTTGCTATAGCTTAACAACCTCCAACATCGCTGAGTATTTCTATCCCAGTTTGTGGCTCCAGCATGAACTGATTTCTGATCGTCTCTGAATCCCAGTCACACAGCCTCCACCACCGTGGCAGACCAGAAACCCGTCACATCATTTTGGCTTCCTACTGGAACTGAAACTTCATAAAATCAATCTTTAAAAAACCCCAAAAAACTCTGTAGCTTCAAAACTGAACGTAATCAAGTGTCTTTTTTTCCAGCTAAGCTGTTTTTATATATACATGTCCGTTATTAATATTTCTCAATGATTGTTTGTACTTAATGGATGCTCTATACTAAGCGTTCTCACATGTTGGACAGGTTTGATTACCGTCCTGTTATTCTGTGCGCTGGGAGTGAATGAGGCAGAGAGCCAGGGGAGAGCTTGGTGGGCTGACAAGCTCTATGCTGCCTACAGCTGCTAATTAAAGACAGAGAGAAACCTGGGGAGAGGTTGTCAGGGGGCGCACAGAGGAAATAAAATGAATGTGATCTGAACCTGGTGTACATCAGCTGAATACATACATTGTAGCTTGCTTTCTCTGTTTCACTGCAAGTAAATGAGAACTGAGCTTATTCTTGTCCCTGAATATTTTATTTTAGCTGAGAAATTGGAAAGAAATTGCAGGAGATAGTGTTTTGTTCTGAAACTGAGCCCAAAATGATTACAAAAAAGATTGGTAGCGGTTTACAGGAAGTTCTTTACATCTTTCAAAAGCTCTATCACAACCTCGTCTGTGTCTAGTGGCAAGCGTGAATCTTAAGTGATCCACACACCTGTCACTTCACTAAAAGCTTACAGAAAGAGAAAATGATCTTTTAAGTTTTAAGTTTAAAGGAGACCCTTTCAAAGCTTGCAGAAGGACAGCAAATATAAAGCAGTAGAAATGTAGGATACGGTTTAAATTGCTCTTTCACACAAGCATGCCTGAATAAACTCATCTAAAGTGCCATCTCTGTTTTCAGTATGGTAAATATATGAACTTCAGGAAATATTGAATCCATTTCAGTTGATAAGTGGTGATTGCCCCCTATTGGTTACTAAAAGAGCTGCAATAAATTTCTGAAACATTTTTAAATAAAATAATTTTTTAAAATGTAGCCTTTTGAAATGAAGACAAATGGGTTTCCTTTTCAGTAATGCCAGCTGACAGCGCCGTAAACAGGGTGCCAGGCACGCATCCTCTGCACACCGGTTTGATCTTGGGCATCCTGCTGGTGATACTCATCATGATTGCCGGCATTCTTATCACGGTCTACATGTACCATCACCCAACCTCTGCTGCCAGCCTCTTCCTCATCGAGGTGAGTAGTATAGCAGAAACATCAGGATAAAAACTCTGGGTTGAGTTTCTACCGTCTGCTCATTATTTCTTAGTAGTTTCTGTCTGAGAAATAAACACGACAATTTTCAGACAAACTAATCTCAGGTCTATTTTTTTTCTCAAGCATCAGACCTGCTGGTGTAGCACTAGGGATATTTGTCTGTGGGAAGAAGATCTGTTTTATTCTACTGACTCAACTTTTGCTGTTATAAGTAGTGCTAATAATAATTTGACTTTAACGACATCCTATGATTTACATGCAGCAGAGGTTAACAACTTTGTCCAGGATGATATCAAAATAAACAAATTAAATGTCAAATTAACTGTCAGGGAACCTGGTTTCTTTATTTCTGAGGCAGTGGTAATGTTTGGCCATCGGTTTGAGACCTTAACCTTAAGCCTACTTGGGTTATGAAGCAGAACGATGAGGCAAAACACTGAATCAAGGCCACGCTTAAATGGCTCAAAATGAGAAAATTAATGTTTTGAAATGGCCTATGAAAAGTCAGGGTTTGAATTTTATTCTGATACTATGGCAGACTTGTTGATGCATTGAAAGTCTTCAATGTGACTGTATAAAGGTGGTTTTGAATAACGTTTACTTTCCTTTATAAATGAAATCACTATTAGAAATTTCTTTTTGTATTTCCTCAAGTTATTTTTGTCTCATTAAAATATTTAAAATAATCTGAAACATTTACATGTGACAAATACAGAAGGAAATGTGTATGAGAGTAAATACTTTTTGACAGCAACCTTCAACATTGTAATTTTATCTTTCATTTTGACGTGTGTCATCTTCACCCAACCGCAGAGACGTCCAAGCAGGTGGCCGGCCATGAAATTTCGCCGGGGTTCGGGTCATCCCGCGTATGCTGAGGTGGAGCCGGTGGGCCATGAGAAGGAGGGCTTCATCGAGTCAGAGCAGTGCTGAGGTAGGAGGTGAGGCATTCTCATCCCCACCTGATGCCTCCCTCTCAACCCTTCCTGCTTCACCAGGAACCTCTCACCCAGAACCTCCAGGATCGACCTATCGGTTTAGGAGCTTTGGTAAAACTCTGAATTTGGCCCTTTAGAGCTAGATGAAACCCACTGAACAGCTCCTGTCAGTGAGGAACAGACTTGCCGGGGACAGGGAGGATGGGACAGCACTGAGACATCATCAATTCAGCTGGCATTGATAAGGATTTCTGGCTGCTGTCATGCTGCCAGGAAGGGACTGGACTCACTGGTTGTTTTTGTCCAAGCAGGAAGCAGGGTGACCTATACAATATATATTTTCAGAACCAATATAGAGTAAGTGAACAGAGACTTCCACTTGATTGTCAGTGGTGTTATAAGCCTTTGTATATCCATCTGGTTTATACTAGTTTTCCCTTTTATTCCTTTTTTTTTTTTTTTTGCAATTATCAGTATGATAGGGTTGGCACATTTCTCTGTTGGTATTGCTTTTCAATACCACAGCAGATGTAATTGACTTTTCCACAGCCTGCTCTGCTGTGCAACATGACGTGAGCTGAACAGTCATTGAGATCAATCAGAGCTCTGAACATTCAGCTTCTTTTTTTTATGGGTTAGGTTATAATGATCAGCTGGGGAGACTTGGTGGTTTTTTTTGTTGTTGTTGTTGTTGTTGTTTTCATGGGTGATGGGAACATTTCTTTTGCGTTTTTATATTCATTAAGGCCATGCCCTTTTGTCCCTGACTGGAATTTGCACAGTTTTTTTTTTTTTTTTCTTTCATTTTCATGCACATTTTTAGATCTTGCAGATTTACAAGACAGGTGCTTGTGAGTGTGAATATATTTTCTGAAGTGTCAGTGATTTGTGTGTGTGAATACAGAGGAGTAGTTAACAGCACTGATGGGATATCTGCTTATTTTATGGGGTTTTATGCTTGAGCTGGCTCTGTACAGGTGACGCTTACATTTAGAGGTACAGTGGATGTGCAGTCCGGTCTTTACATACAGTCATCATGATAATTAATGGCATACATTTTAAATTACTTCTAACCTTTTTCCAGATTGTACATAAAACTCCATTTAAATTTATAAACAGCAATTGGGCATAGAAATTTTTATCTTGTAGATTTTCTATGATCCACAGTAAAATTTGGTTAGCCACTCTCTGATCAGTAGGGTTAAGAAACTACATCAGTTTGAAAGCTTAATTTTGGTTCTCCCAAAAATTCCACATAGCTAAGTCTTTGCCTAATTTCAATTTATTGTAGATTTTCTCAAATCCCCACAGTCAAAATTATGCACAATCTTCCTCAGTAATCTTTGATTAAATGTCCCATGGCAAGCTGTACCTTGATCACAGGCTTTTTGTAGCTCTCACCAACATTGTGGTATGACACTGACTTCATGTTTAGCGACTAGTAATAGGTGCAAACTACTCCACAAATTCTTAATCCCGTGGGTTCGAGTTATCTTAAAGTTAACCTGCTTTATTTACTCCAAAATTACAGGTTACATATGGGATTATTGTTCATTTAAACTCCTAATTGTGGTTACATTTAACTGTTAAAAGTCTAACTTCTGATTGGAAGTGAATGATAAGCCTTCATTTGACAGAATGAAGGCTTATCAAATAACACTTGTTTGAAATGGATGATCCTAAAATCTGAAATACCCCAGTTTGTGTAAATATGCATTTGCGCTGGTAGATCTTCAGTAAGTTCCTTGCACTTTTCCAATGTTCTGAGTATTGGTCAATCGACTGTGTGACACCATATCCTTTTTATAGTAGAAAAAAAAAGAACTACCAGATACCATCGATCACAATCGCCAATGAGAAAGCAGTGGTACCTTCAGCATTACATGTTTAACAATTTACGTGAATGCAAGCACATGTTTGAGCCTGTGTGTATAATTTTGACTGTGTGGAGTGAGAAAATCCACACTAACTTCCAGTTAAATTATGTTTAGAAAATTGTTAAAGTAATTACAGTAATTAATGTGATGAATGTATGTAAACATCTGGCCGTAACTATTTCTGAAAACAAATGTCGCTGATTGGAGTTTTATTGAATTTAAAGGACTGTTTCCTTTTCTAGATTCGCAGTAGGAAATAACCAGTTCTGTATGACTTTAACAGTTTATACCTTGTGAACATTATAATGTATATACCAAACCAAAACATTTGCAGATTCAGGTAACTCATGGCAAACATTTATATAGCAGTGATGGTACTGAGAGACATTTTTTTTATGTTTTATGAGTGGCCTTTTTTCCTCAACTTTTTTACTTAAATGTGAACACTGTTGTGTTTTTCTTGCTGTCACAGATCAATACGCAATCTAAACATACATTTTTGCTGATTTCACCAATGAATGTGGACTTGTTGAGACAGACGCTCAAGATCAATATACTGAAATTCTGATTGCAAAACAAAAAAGCGCAATCTGTTCAGGACACAGAAAATGCATTAACTTTCCATTTGTTTTGATGGGTTTTTTTCTGTTCACACCACGTTGCGGTCACATTGAAACCAAAGACATGAGAGTGGAAACCATTTTCCCTCACAGCCTCCACAACTCAGCTGCCATTTGCGGTAGCTTTGATAAAGTACTGTTACGATAGTCGGAAGCCATTTTCTGTTATTAAAAACTGTGGACAAAATATTCTTAGAAAGCATCAAAAATTGTAAAACATGCTAAATACTTCTCCTTGGTAATATATCCTTAAATTATTAATAACTCTAAAGGCATGTGAAAATTTCCAAATACATACTTTAAAACATCATGAGGGCAAAATTAACAATAACTACAAAAACCAGTCAGTAACATTTTTAGTTTAGGCTGATACTAGAAGCTTCCTGGATAAATGCAAAAGTATAAATTTTATGTTTTTGTATCCAATGCTAACCAACTTTCTAATTTCAAGTCAGTTAACATTGAGATATTTTCTATTAAAAGAATTTTAAAAATGGAACAAAGACAAAATTAGTAGTAGTTATGGACGCTAAGAGAGCTAATGCTAGCTGTTCTTTGACATTGACACAGAAAGAACAACTCATTTGTTAGTATCAAATGTTGTATGCCTTTATGATTTGAATTATATGAATACCTTTTATGTTTCTGAACTTTTATAGAGATTCTATTGACAAAATTGGCTACAACTATAGATGTTGGCATGCAAAGCTTTTAGTTTAGTCTTTTGCTAGTAATTCTTAAATTAATTTCTGAAAATTCATCAAAACCCCTACCAAAATGACACAATAATGTGTAAAATAATGTTATTTTGACTTACAAAAATATTTATTTTCCTAAATTAATATAATACTGTTTTTTTAAAAAAAATTGTTTTTCGATTGAAAATTATATTGGCCACATTTAAATGCCACAATAAAAACATATATTCTGAATGGCTTAATTTTGCAGAACACATGATATTGTTTATCCAAACAATTATAGGTGTATTTGGAATTTTAACAATTGAGAATTTGGCAAGCTTTTCTGAAAAAAACATTTTACTTTTCATTGTTTTTTGGTATTCAGGCTCAAAAATGCTTTGAATACATTCATACAAACAAAACTGGTTACTGCTATTTACAAATATTTATGTGCTGCTATCTTCAACAAGTCATTGATGCAGTCTGCTTGGAAATCATCGTGACCCATGTCTAAGTTGATGCTTTCAACTGTAACGTGTCATTCCCACACGTCAACAATGTGTATAAGGAAATTTGCCGTTATTTTCTATTAAACAACTCACATTGGCACTTGCCAGCAGCAATGGTCCAAGAAGAGCATTCCCTATTCTTTTCAAACCTCTTCTGATTAGAGGCTTTGCAGCTTCTTATAAAATTACCTGCAACTGCAGGTGTGCAATTTGTTCTTACACTGCATATTTAAGTAAGACTTATAAAATGTGTTAAATCCACCAAAGGGCATCCTTCAAATGTGTTAAGACTTGAAGTGAGTTAGCCTTGAGACAAATAAAAAATAGTATCAGTGCAACTGTAAACACTGTTTAATAACAGTTTTTAAATTGTGTTGCCTCCACTAACATATCAATTTACCTTAAGTCTTGTAAAAACAAACTAAATGACAGAATAACGTTGCACTTAATCCTGCAGCATGGGGTAGAACCTAGTTCATAATAATCAGAACTTACAACAGGACAAAATATTTTTTGTAGTTACTTCTGCCTCCTTTAAAGCATCCACATTCAGCCAAAGAAACCGTGCCCGACAGGAAGTTCAAAAACATTCATTCATGTTTTCAACTGCCAATTCATAAAATTGCCAAATGCATCTACAGAAGTCACTATTCTCAAGAGCAAAAGCAACTAAGGGAGAAGAAGGCTTAGCATCAAAGTTAACAGTTTAATTTTTTTTTTTTTCTTCCATCTTCTTTACAATCAAAGTCATGCATAGAAATTCTGTATGAACACCAAAACTGGAAAATTGTGACTGTTTAAACCTGTGCACATGGTGATATAATATTGATCACTAAGGAAAGCCCACAACCCACAATGCACAATAGTGTTAATGTAAAGGAGAACGCTGGAGGTTTAGGTAAATGTAGCAGATTCTCCATGCCTTCAGGTGTGTTTTAATACTGTTACAAGAGTTCCTCTGGAGAAACGGCTCCGTACAAGTGCTTGCACGTTCCTGTTTTACTCTTTTCCCTGAAACTGCAAGTGTTTTATAGAAACAGTCAAATGGGAGTTGGAGAGAGTGATTGAGACTGTGTGTGTAAACAGACCTTTACAGAGACTACAACACTTGATCTCGCAGAAACTGAAGCTTGTTTGATTTGTTTCTGGACTAGATAAATGGCTTTCACTTCCATCGTTATCAGCATTTTGTCTGACACATGAACTGAGGGGAGCTGAGATATGATACTGATGCTGTGTGTTACTTCCTCATGTGTTGGATTAAGTGTTGACATATGACAAATATTCACATAAAGAAAAGTTTATATATTTTTTTTCTGTGTTCCTGTTTCTTTTCATTATAAAAATACATAGTACACAAAATCACTCAGTATCAGCTGTCTGTAATTTCTGTAACTACTGTTGTTTTGATTACATTTGAAATAAACAAAGTTGCTAAAAAAAAAAAAAAAATAGCCTGTGTTTTTGCAGTTTGTCAGTCTGAACAATGCTGTAGACAAGATGGAGTCATCCTGAGTCAAATACTCTCATCAAATGTCATCTCTGTGATCTGGTGTTTTAGCCCCATCTAGTGGTTAAATGACAGAATGCCCATGACGTTTCTTCTCCCCTCCCCCACACGTTTCCTTTTACAACAAAACACACACACGTTTAAATTTTATTTTCCTGGATGTAAACACAGTAATGTAGATTTCAAGAGGACTGTCAATATGAACATAGGAACAGGAATAAAAAACAAACCTTAGTCTGCACTTCAAATTAAAACTTGGATTACTTTTGAATTGTATTTTTTTTAACTTTTGAGGCTTGAATGCTCAATGCTGCACGATTAAAATTCGGCATGAAGGAAAAACTGGACTGTGCAATATATTTTAAAGTATCAATAGCCCTGGACAAGACCCCTTTATTCATAAAGTTGAACACAAAACTTTTATGGATTTAAAATCAGCTCTGCTAAGGAAGCCATTATTTATCATTCTAAGCCGGTAATTATCGGTCATGACCTGGTGGTATGTGATTGCTTCTTGCCAAGTTATTTTTACATTGCTTGATAAATTAGAAAATTATAAAGAACATATTTCCATTTTTTATTTTTATTTTTTTGGTAGTAAATTCAAGGAATAAGTTTGAGATTTGCAGCAGCTCATGGTGACCAGAAACTGAAGGCCAGCACCCTTCTTAAAGACAAAGCAATTTTAAAGTAGTCTAAACAGTGCTGGTTGATAAAAGGCTTTTAAGTACACAAACAGGCCCTGGAAACTAGAGGAAAAGAATTATTTTTCTTCTTTGTCCATGACTGAGAAATAACCAGACTTTCTATGCTGATCTAGAAAAGGATGAAAATAACAAATGTGGTCTTTATGAAATGCACCAACATAGAAACAAGCACCATTAGATGCCTCACAACCATTTACAACCACACTCCTGTTGCATTGTTGGCTACTGTTACTATTAAGATAACGTCAGCTTCCAGCGTCCCAAATAACATCAGTAAAGACTCCTCACATATCGGTTTCCCATCTCAGGTGTATGTCCACAAATTTGTTTGTCAATTGCCCAAACAAGTGCTGAGCTCAGTTTCTTTGTAAAAGGCAGCTAACAGATGCAAACCAGCTGCTCCCAGAAACGGACCAACAGGACACAGAAATTTTCTGCAATAAACTGCTTGTAAAACAAAAAAACTGTTGGGTCACCATCTGGCAGATTACTATATGTGGGGGGAAAAAAAGATTCCAGATTTCAGTCTGACTTCCCAAAGGCAACAATTGGCATTTAACCACAGATGGAGGAGAAAGATGTTATTTTTTAAGATCCCATTTAGAGCAAACTGAATGGAATCAGTGCCAGAGGGAGTAAGCCTGAGGTATACTACAGAACTGAAGTCAGCTGTATGTCAATCTTCCAGTTTTCTACACCTAAATGCTTAAGAGTTCTCAAACCTTTTTTTTAAGTATAATTGCAGCAGTTTTACACACGTTTACTGCAAATATTTCTATAGAAGTCTGGCTTTAAGTGTAAGCTCTGCACAAATCACCGAGTGCGGATAGATTGTTGGACGAAGAGGAATGGATGCCAGACAGATTTTTGGATAGAGGAAAAGATGGAGAATGGATATCTGGATGGACAGATAAACAAATGGATGTATGGATAGGATGAACAGAGGTCAGATGTATGGAAAGAGACTGATGAATGGATGGGTGGACATCAATGGGAGAACAGGATATTAGATGGTCAGGCATAAGTGGAGGGACAGAGACAAAAGATGTTGGAGAGACGAATAGAATGATTGATGAACAATGGGACCAAAAAAAATGGATTGTCAAATTAATGGATGGGTGATTGAAAGGATGAAAATGTACATTAACTTATAATATGTTTGCTCGAGGATAAAAAAAAGAAAAACACACACGACACTCACAAATGCCTTAAAATCATTTATTTTGTCAGAAAGTAAAAGATAATTCGTTTACAATAGAAAAAGAACATGCACAAAGTAACCAGAAATGTTAACATAATAACATGACAATTGGGATTTCAGAAAGATAAAAAAAAAACGTACAAGTGGGTCACATTTCCCCCGAAAAACTACCTCCTCCCTCATAATTTACTATAAACATCTGTTTAAAGTAAACACAAGCAGTGCTTTAGGGCAACAATTTGCAGGGAATAGTCAATAAATGCTTTAGTGCTTTGCAGTTGTACACAGACAAGTGGAAGATACATTGCAGCAAAACTAAACTATTCACATTTTGGTCACAAAAGAAGGGAATTTTCTGAAAAAAAAAATTCTGCTCATCAACAGCAAATAATGGTGACAGTTTAGTAGTGCAATCCCGTTGTCAGAGTCGGCCATTTTAAGGAGTGCTCAGTTTGAAGATGACGGCCACTTTCTGTGTGTAACAGCCTGTGCTTAATAGTAAAACACCACCTCCCTCTACTAAAAACATACACTATAATTAATCCAAATAAGATACCAGATAAAAAAATAATCATCTTTGGACAACACCTTTGCTAAAAAGGCCTCAAGAACATGTCTCAGTATTACTTTAAATATGATATATCCTTATGTTTTTTCTACATTCAGTAACAGTTTTTTTTTTACAGTTATGCCTTTTTCTATGTGTCTCGGTCAGACGTCGATTCCATCAGCATGCAGGGCCTCATTAATCTAGAACCAAACAGAGAAAAAGCGAGTTAAACTTCACTTAACTTGATGTCTATATGCATTCTTATAAACCACTGTCATTATATTAACTTTGTGCAGAAAATCCACAAGAAAGATAAACGTGTTCACCACATTCTCCCCAAAATAAAAAAAAAAGGGATAATTGTAATTTTCATCCAAACTGGCATTTGGCTGCTACGTTGAGCTTTAAATTCAGCATCGAAAAGAAAGTTGATTTACTCTGTAATGACATTGTTGATAATTAAATACATATATTTTAAGTGTTAAAAACTGTAACATAATTAATTATTTTTTGTTCATTTTGACCTGGAACCTTTGCATTGTGATTCTGGTACATACGTACATCAAACGCACAAGTGGCATCCACAAACAATGATGGATGACAAAAGCCGCACGCACAATTAGCCACTGTGGGTTAATTTTTAAAAAGCGATCCAGTATGATGCTGGAAAAGACTATTGTTGTTTGCAAGTTGTGCAAAAAGAAAGTTATTCAAGCCTACATTGAGATGATACAGCAGCACCATCTCAATGAAATGCAGCAGCACAGATCTTCAACTTCCATAGTTCACATATCTAAAGAAGTTTTTTTTTTCCAAAGTTCTAGGAATGATCAGGTCTTAGCGAAACGTGATGGCTGAATAACCAAAATCACAAATTAAAAACAAAGGGTCTTTTTAAATAAGAAAATATTTCTTATTCTGCCTATATATGGTTTTCGATTAAAATGCGATAAATTACAAATTAATTGAATTAGATTCTTTGCTGTAGTCCCAACACTATTTTTGACCCAAACACGATATTGTGATTGTACAAGAACCTGAGGAAATGTGAGTTAACAGCAGAGAAAGGGTGAACTCTGTATAGCTGATTGTAGTCGGTGTGGCATGAAAGTCGTGTTTAACATGATCCACTCCTAAAGAGAGAGAACTGTGACTCATCAGTTTTCCTCACCCTCTTGCGGTCACATGACGACTTTAAGCAAAACAGTAAAACTAGATAGCTATAAAAAAAAAGAAAAGAAAAACAATCAGAGTGGAATGCTGGAGGACTTTTAGTTTTCTGTGGATCCATAAAAACACAATTATTAAGTCTAACATCTACGCCTGTATTACAGATTGATTCTGAATAACCTAATGAAATAACGTGAAATCACTACTCACTGCAGGTCTGCTCTGCCTCCAAGGTCTTCGAGAGGTTTAGTCCAGAGTTCTGTTTGGGTCGGGCTCCCAGCTCCTGCACCGGCCTGGCTGGATTCTGGTTCACATCCATAGGTTTCTCTTTCACCTCTAAACTGTAGTGGCCCCCTTCCTCTACCACCATCTTCTCAACCTTCTGCATTAACTTTCCCACTTGGGGATTCTCCCCAAAGATGTTGTTGTTAATAAGTATGAACCTCTTCTTACACTTCCTCAACACCCACTGCAGATCTTTGCCCTCCCTGTGAATGTATCTCTCCAGGGTGATCTTCTTCAACACCTCCGCCCAGGTGAACACCACTATCGTGTGATTCCATGCATGCTCCCCAAAGAGGCTCACATTCTCCTCGATGCGTGCGCGGTCGACATCCGTGAACATGCCCACGGGGATGATAAGCAGGAAGGCGTGAGGACCTGGAGGGCAAAGAGAGGCGCCCCTAACCAGCTCCTCTTTATAGGAGGGTGGGGTGTCCTGGGCGGAGAACCAGCCTGGAGTGTCCACCACTACCACCTGGCGGCCATCTACCTCCGTCTCCCTGGTGATGCAGAACTCGGCCGCTCGTTCCAGGTGGAACTCCTCTCTGCCTAGGATGGTGTTGGCTGTCAGGCTCTTCCCCGGCCACCTCCATCCTAACACCACCAGGCGGATTTCAGGCAGAAATGCCGGGTTCTGAGCTGGAGCTGCTGTCTCTTGGGTCTCTGGCCCAGAAGAATCTTTGGCTGCAATCAGAGAGGTTACACAAGTTAGTGTGAGTGGGCATTATCTAATAACCAACAAAGTAGTCATATTTAAACAATTGGTTTCTAGTTCATTCAAATATGTGCAGTGTACTATTATCACTATTAAGGAAAATAGGCTTTAAAAAATCCTCATGTCTTATAAAGACATTATGGTTTAGCATTTACACAAAATTCTAAAACAAATACATAAAATATCAGTAAAAATACATAGATCATGATTTAAAAAATAATGTATTCCTACTGCTTGTCGTAATATTACAGTAGTTATTATAGTTATATTACATTAAATACATTTCTAAATAAATTTATTTATAAATTTCTTCGACATTTCTAAATAAATTTAGTTATCCTAAATTTATTTAGATTATGTATATTTTATTATAAATGTTTACAGCCAAATCTAAGCTAAAAGGCAAGCCTTGCTTTTGCTTTTTCATACTTTTCAAGACGTCATAGGAACTCTGTACTCACAATGCTGGTGTTTATGCTGGTAATATGTTGGGTAAAAGGACACAACAAACTATTCTGTAAACAAATATGAGAAAACCGAACAAATAACACCCAAAGACCAACATGTATCAGTCAGGATACTCTGCAGTAACACAAGCTAATAATACAGATATAATTCATTACCTTTATTCAAATGAAAGAAGAAAGAAAAAATAACACATTGAATAAGTTGAGACTTTATTTTAGGACATTTTTCACAATAGGAAAATTCCCATTAGCTTCAAGGTTACTCCTATTTCCTGTCCACTAAGAGTAAGACGCCTTAAAGACACAGTTTTCTGAAAATATATCTGAAACCTTTTATTTCAGAATATGTTGTAATCCATGAAGAAAAGCTGTAGGAGTTTTAAATTAAGACCCATTAGTGATTTGTTTTACAAAGTTGTATTACCAAGAAAAAACTTAATACTATAAAGGTCAGATATACGAAAAACTAGATAAATATCCAAATATAAAATTATTCAATATGTTGTGTAAAATCTTCGATAAATTGCATATATTTTGCAATCTAAATATGAGTTTGTTGTTGAAATGTTTGTCTAATGGACCACTTTATAATGTCAAAGAAGAAGTTAATTATTCATGAACACAAGCTAAGCAGCTGTATGTTCCAAGGTTGAAATATAAACTCGAAATAAAATATTCGATGTTTATAACAGAAAATAGGAACACGTTTCCAAGTTTAGTTTTTTTTTCTTTAGTTTAAAACTGTCTGCTAAGTTTAATGCTAATTTTGTCAACCGTGGTGACGATAAATAATTATTTTAAAAGTTCCTAAATTAACCGGATGGAGGCCGCTTTGCCTCACCTGCTGTCTCTTTCGGTGTATTGTCGGCCATCGTCAGTTTTATCCCGATATAAAGTCTTCTTTGAGGGGGTCAATTCACTTCGGGCGCCTCGGTCTTCGAAGAACTTCCTCCTGATGACACAAGTTACCGGAAAAAGCGTAACGTCAGCGCTACTTCCGGTCAACCCTTTCAGCGTGAAAGCGGAACAAAAGGATACCGGAAGTAATAATAATTTAAAAAAAAAAAAAACTCCTTAAACGTAATGAATTTTTTTTGGGGGGGGGGGGGGGCATTCAAATTAAAAAAAAATTAAAAATTAAAAGTATGAAGTATTCTGACAAAAAAATGACCTCATTATTTGACTCAAGTGTGTTGTAAAGTTGCATGACATCAGACCTTGAGGCCTGGAGTTGAGGACCTCTGCTGCAGAAGCTGCTCCTGCTGCAGTGCGTTCAGCCAGGGGTAGGCAACTCCAGGCCTCGAGAGCCGGTCTCCTGCAACTTTTAGATGTGTTTCTACTTCAACACACCTGAGTCAAATAATGGGGTCATTAGCAGAACTCTGGAGAACTTGACAGCATTTAGGAGGTGATTCAGCTATTTGAATCAGCTGTATTGGACCAGGGAGACATCTAAAAGTTGCAGGAAACCGGCTCTCGAGGCCTGGAGTTGCCTACCCCTGAGCCAGAGGCTTCTTCCACTCCATCATGATATGTAGAAATACTAAAAGTCATTTCTCATAAAGTAACTTGACACAATGTGTAGGAGTCAGTTTTATTGTTAGACAGAGATTATAATGTTATTTACAACATTTAGCCTGAATCTGCATTTATTTACAACAGCAGAAGAATCAAATCTGCCCTGTGCATTACTAGCATTTAGTATATCCTTGTTAGACAAAAAACATTAGTGCAACATACTCTTAACAAAAGAACATAAACCTAAACTATTGTTGTATTCCTTTGCTTTTAGATCATTAATCAAAAAGCCATTAATGGTAAAATCATTCTCAATTTCCCTAAAAACCTTCAATAACCTTGAATAAGTGAAAAGTAAATACAAAAAGTTGGCATAACAGTGTTGAATGATGTTTTCTCTTCGTTAAACTCATGTTCCCCATGATGCCAGCATTCGCATGTCATCGTCTTCTTCAACCTTTTTCTTAGTTGCTAGAAGAAAAAAACGCAAAAACAGATGGACAGTTAACTTAAATGATTAGACCAAGGTTTTTCTGCTTCTATTTTCTATCATGAGCTTTTCTATAATGAACATGATTATTAATTACCGTCAATGTATGAGGCAGATAATAAAACACACATCTAGATATTCTTAGATAACCTTAACTTTTTATATCTTGTAATTCAATTGTTTAGGGCACTGTAACTAAATGGCTCATCTACCCACTGCATAATATTTTACTTTGTATGAAGTAAAATAGTAAAACTTTGTATGAAGTTCTATTAAGTTATAAGTACATACTGTGACTTATAACTTAAGTAACCCTAATTCCTAATGCAAATACCGTGCCTTGCACCCCAACATTTTATGAAATTACAACAGATTCACTCTATCTTATGTGATAGCCCAACATAAATTGGTGCAATGTTAGGAAACTGAAGGAAAATTGGATTGCACATGGTCTTTACTACTATTAAAACACATGATCAAAGGGTATGATACTTTTGCAGGGCACTGTAAATACAAACATGATCGTGTAAGCTTGCGGTGATGGACTCACTTGCATGACTGGGGCGTGATGAGGGCAGTTTGGAGTTGGGAACGCTCGGCAGTCCTCCCATACTCTTCATGCTCTCCTCCAGGTCCTCCTGCTCAAGCTCCTCCAGCTCTGCAAGGAGCTCATCCTAACAAACATAAAGCAAGAACTAGCTAAAAGATCTGCAACATGAGTTAAAAAAAAAAACAAGCAAGAAAGACCCATCTCAAGAAAACTGAAAAACCTCATCAAACTGCTCGCCAAACGGCCCGGAAATTGCCTCACTGATTTCCCGAGCCACATCTTGCTGCTCTGTGATGTCCTGCATCAGATCATCAATCTTGTCGATGTCCCTGAGAAAAATAAAATACAACCGATGCAAGTTCAAATTCTAATCTGGTGTGCAATATTTATTATCTGAATGCTGCAATAGGAAAAAAGAATTTCTCTACGGATCAATCAGGTGATGCACCCACCCAAAACACACAGGTTTAAAATAGTTTGTACCCAGTTTCTTACATGTTCTGGTGGACCTGCTTCATGGCCTTGGCAGCAAAGCCCATGTTCTTGAGGACCTCCGTGTTGGTGTGCGAGTTCTCCAGGGCCTCCCTCTGAAACTCAATGGTGGACAGAGTGCCATCAATCTGGGTCAGTTGCTGCTCCAAGCGCTTCTTCTTCTTCAGAGCCTGTAGCGCAGCTGTTCCAGAGAAAACAAAGCATGTAAACAAAAAGAAAGAGAAAAAAAAAATTACATTAATTCTTAATTAATGTAATTAACAGGTACATGCAGTTCATCTCTGCATGTACCTGTTACTAAAATAAAAGTAAACCAAGGTTTTGAACGGTTATGAATTCAAAAACACAATGCTTTTCTGTCATACTCCGCTCCCAGTTTTGTAGCCGTTGATGTCACAAACCAAACATTATCATTGATTATTCTACTCATTTATTGCTAAAACATCTTCTTGATGTTTTAGAAGAAAACACTCTCTGAACTAAAAACAACACAAAGGTCCATGCAAGTGGACCTTTGTGTCCACTTGCATGTTTTCCATCTAATGTTTTCCAGCAAACATGATGACTTTTAGGAAAATGTTATGTGGACAAATGAGACAAATGATCTTTTGGAAGACGTCCATCCTGCCACCATATCAATAGTCAACCCTTGTGGTGGTCGTGTGATGATCTGGGGTTGCTTTAGGATCTGGACAAATTGCTGTAAGTGATGGAGTCATGAAAGACAACATCCAGCCATACGTTCGTGACTACACTAAATGGGTTATGCAATCTGAAAAAAGTAATCTAATCCACAAATACCAGCAAGTAACAAGTTCAAATAAAGGACTCTTTCTGAGTTGTCTAGTCACAGATCAGAAACTTTAAACTTTGACCAAAAAAGCAAAAAAGAAATATGTAAGGAAGAAAATATGTTTTCAGAGCACAGGCAATGAGAGAGGGGGAGTCTGAGACAAGCCAATCAGAGTTGCCAGAGAAAGTTACCTCAGGGAAAACAAATGTTTGTATCTGAAATGGACTGAGTTCAAGGTCGATGTATTTAAATACCTGACATTCTGCTGAATAATGAATAAAAGCAGTTTCTCATTCAAATGTTGACAAAATAAACATCCACAGCTAGATATTACAATAATTCAATATGCATTAATGTGTTTAAAATGGAATTATGTCTTTGTCTTTGATCAGCTCCTGATTTATGAAAGTCCAATATTAGATAGCTTCATATTGACAGCAAGATACCAGGTCAGTATCTGGAGAAATACATTTTGTTTGCAGCCAAGGGTTATTGAGTTTAATTAACAAACTTAGCTGTTAACTAAAGTGGGCAGGAGAGCAGAGAATCTTCTGAGTCTTTGGTTCATGCTACACATTTTTATCGGTGTGGCTGAGAGACCTGAATTTTCTATAAGTTTATGGAGCACAGTTGCTGCACACTTTCAGTCCTCAGGCTAAAAGAAGGATCCTACTCTTTCCATGCATTTACATTAGATTAATTCATTTCAGAATATCTCAGGTGATGATTTGTGATAAACCCTGGTAGTCACATTTATCCCTTTCTATCATCTGTCGGACAAGCTTTGGGTATGTCTAAAGAATGTAAAGGGATTCCTCCCTTTACATTGCTGCATTTATTTTTAGTCTTTGGTGATTCACAGATAATGCAGCAACAAAAACATTCTGCGTTGCATAGAGCTCCACGGGAAGGAGAAATTACTGTGAATTGCTTCTCTATTATAATCCATTCCTCCATTTTTTTTGATCATTCACATTTTGCTGTGCAGATAAGAATAGCAAGAAATGCTATGAAGGCCATTTTTTCAGCAATCCAATACTGCATTCCATCTGCCTCCACCTGCACAGTGATGTAATAAAAACAATGTTGCCTTCAGGTTAAACTTGTTACAAATTAATACTTGAACTATTCTGTGTTAACTGTGAAAAGTGCTGATTTTGATAATGAAATTCAAGTTCAGAAGTTTAGACTCAAGCTAAGAGGAGGAGAAATGGAAGAATAAACTTCTGGTTGCGTTTTTAATATAGTTTCTAAGACCAGGTACAGGAAAAGAACAATATCTGACACAAGTTGGACAGAAATGTTCACGTTCATGTTTGTCATTTTGTTTGAATTATCACAAAGCCAGATGATAAAAGCTCACTTTAAAGTAACATATAGCTAGCTATTCATGACTGTTTACATGACTTGAACTAAAAATGTGATCGTGACTTAAGAGGAAGTTATTCAAGACAACTCTTTATGAAAGCTTTTATGATGCTTAAAATCTGTTTAAAATCTGATATATTACAAACTCTTGACTTAAATGCAGAAAAAGCAGATGTTATACTTCTTAGAAAACCCATAATGAAGACCTACCCTTCTTGTTTTTGGTGCCGTGCTTCTTGGCTGTGGCTATTTCTTGCTCTATCCTCTTCTCCAGGTATTCCTGCTTCTTCGTCAGCATTTCCTCTGTTTCCCGGAGTCTGTGTATGGCCTCCTGCGGACTCGGTCCTCCTTTCGATCGGTGGTGTTTGGACTTTGAGGAAGAGCTGGATGATGAACCCGAGCTGGAGCTGCCTTTGAAAAGCTTCGAGATTTTACTCATTTTCAGACTTCTTCTTCTTCTTCTTTTTTTACTGTAAAATGTTTTGGACTACGGTAATAGTCCAAAACAACCAGACGCGAACTCGATGGAGTCCGAGAAAATGTCGGCCTTCTATATTTCACTTGACTCCCCAGACGGGTGTTGTATTCCAGATTTTCCTGTTCGGCGGCTTTGTGAGGTTAGTTCAGACCAGCCAGTGAGATCACCTATGGACACACCTGTAAGCGTTACCTACACTTGTGACGTCATGACGCCTTTCTCTGCCATGTTTTAACTTTTAAGACACTAAATAAAACAAAAAAGAATTAGGCCTATATGTTTTAAAAGTGTGATTTTCACATAGTTTATAAAATAAATACTAATCATTAGTTATATTTTGTCTAGGTCAATTTATAATAGGCTACTATAAGTTTGAGCAATAATAACAAGAGTGTATACGATTTTCATAGGGATATATTTCCAGTTTTGTTTTTTTGTTTTTAGGTCCATAGCCCTCATCATTTAAAGTCATTCTAATGAGTAAGTTTATAAGCAATGTAAAAAAAAAAAAAAATTATTTTATTTAGTTGAGTTGACAAATGTGCAACAAACTATTAAAACATCTTCATAATAATGAACACGTTTAAATTAACTATTAAAGAAATATAAAACTATAAAGCATTCTAATTTTTTTATTTTATTTTCTTGCAGCAAATACATCCATGAGCACCAATAAAAGTTGTGGTCAGATGAGAAAAGTTTATCTTGGGGTACTATAGTAAAACTGCAGACCATAACACAGTTTCAGGACTTTTAATTTTGACTTTTTGTTTATAAGGTAAGGAAATGAAACTACGCACTCAAACCCTTAAACATGAACGCGCATTTGAAGGACACAAGGGCAGAACGAGGGTGGGAGTGTGAGTATTGGGACAGGGCCTAAATAATACATTTGACCTTTCTTGCTGAATGTCTTCTAGAGATGTCCCTCTGTCACCCTAAAGTGAGAGAAGTCACTGGTAACACAATGTTCATGGAGTCAAAAAGTTTTTTTGCCTGTCAAATGTCACCAATTTTTATTGAGATACATGATTTGTTTTTCACACAATATATTTTAATTTATTTTCAGATAAATAATTTCGTTTTGCAAATGCATAAACAAAAACCCTATAAACTTTCATAGCCGCTGGAAATACATTTAGTGTGAATCAGACATAAACCGGAGGTGCGCTTTTGTTTTGAAAATAAATTGTAAAGCAGGTCGCCGTAACGCCTTGTGCCTTCGCGCACGTCAAAATCGAGTGCCGGCTGGCTTTACTGCTATTTCCGAAGAGGCGGGTAGCTTTACCGCAGTTAATAGTGCTAGCTAATGGCTGAATTAGACATTGGTAAACGCTGTCAAGTTGATTCCTGCAACCTGAAAGGTTTGTTGTGATTTTACCAGAACGGTTAGAAATAAACAAAATATTAAATTGTTGGGGGTTTTTTTCTTAGCATACGTAGCCTGTTAGTTAGCAATGGTCTTCACTAGCAGAAAAGCTAGCAGCTAATTAGCTTAGCAGCTGCTGGACTAGACGCCACCTTTAAACTTAACAAAAAGTTTGCATTTTTACTTAAATGATTAATTAAAATTTTAATTTAATCGGTTTCTTTACAGCTCGTAGAGTCCAGTCCTTGCAATATGTGTAATACCGTGAGCTAAATCATCCAAATTTGATTTGGTTTGTTTTCTACACTTTTACAGATTTTCTTCCATTTGTGTGCGACTCTTGCAGTGGTGTTTACTGGTAGGTTTTTTTTATTTTCCCGTCCATTTTATTTGCAGATTTATTACTTTAAATATCAAACAAGTGTCTGATCATCTTATATAAACTTGATGTCGGTGTGCTGTAGACTCAACCAGCTGGACTCAACCATTTTTGACATTTGGACTGTTATAGAAACAATTTTGAACAATTGTAATTTCTTTTAATAAGCATCAAAGGGGCAAGTAAGTTTTTGTAATTAGGAAGATATTTGTTCAGATATTAGATGGAAATAAAGTCTTAAGTTGGAAATGGAAGAAAAAGACCAACTGTGCAGTAAAGTTGGTGCTGTCTTTTTTTTCTTTCACATCTGTCCTGCACAGTCTCGAGCACAGAAGCAGAGAAGCCCACTCATGTCCAGAGGTAGGTCATGTCTTTATTTATGGTCAGGACAACACCTTGAAGCTCTACTGCAGCCTTAGAACTGATAAGTGCTTCTTTGATGAGCTTATAGCTCTTTCTTACTGTCATAAGTGGTTTTCTTTTTCTTTGCTAAGATTAAGACTACTTTACCAGAGTTGCCTAATCTGTAAATCTATTACAAGCGATGCTTGTGTTTTTCTCATGATGTTCTTTTACTCTTTGCTTTAGGAAACTGTAACACGGGAAACTAAGACCGCCAGTGGCAGCACGAGTTATCCTTGCTCGTTTGAAGACTGTAAGGGAAAAGAATTGCTGCCAGTTTTATGCCCGCAGTGTGAAAAACACTTCTGTTTGGCGTAGGTTTTTTTTTTGTTTTTTTTTTGTAGACTTCAAAAAGTGAGGGGAAGGGTTCCTTCTTTGTTTTATCTTTGTATAACTTACTATTCTGTTTCATTTTTTTGTAGCCATCGTCATCAAGATGATCACAAGTGTGAGAAGTTGGAGGTCCAGATGCCTCGAATGGCAGCCACAAAGGAGCTAGTGCAGAAGATTTTAGGTCAGAAAAGCAGGCAAAGGCAGTGTTTCTTTTTTTAATCTCTCCTTTGTACGGATTCAGATGGCAGTTTTTTTTCTTATCGTACACTACAAGAATTTGTACCCTTCAGTCTCTTTTGAATTTAGATTTTTATTGACGTCCTTGTCAGGTCTGTAAGCTTAGTTGAATGGTCAACAACTGTATTTATATTAATACGTTACACATATTTGATCTCTATATATTTGGTAAATAAATACCTTAGAAGTTATTTATTTACTTATTAGGTGCATTTTAGTTGCACCAGATTGAATTAAGGAATGTCAGAGTAAGGGGTGTGGGGGTGCTGTTAATGGCTTGAGATTTGTGTGTGTGTGTACTCTTTTTTTTTTTTTTTTTTTTTCTTTGCCATTTCATAGTTATTTATGAATGTGACAAAAATCAAAAAACAATTATGGGATATGAATACTTCTTCAGGACTGTAGATCCAGAAATGTAACCACTTGGTGGCTTTAATAACTGAGTTTTATATCATTTCTGTGTCTTTCTGTTCAGAGTCAAAGGACGCATCCAAAAGCAAAGGGCGCAGAGGAGCAAAGAATGCTGCCACTGCAGCAAAGGTTGCCCTTATGAAACTGAAGCTGCATGCTGCAGGAGACAAGGGACTGCCACAGGTAAAATCAGCTCCACATCCCACCATAATTGTGACTTAATTTGTTTGATTTCAGTGTTTTCTAAAACATATTTTCCATATTTTCCTTCATTTTCTCTTACATTGTCTTATATCCCTCCTTCCTTTACTTGACTATTTTTATATTGATATAAATTTAAAAGAGTGAGTACTTCAAGTAAAGTGTAGCAAAACCTGGAATTTTGATTTAGAAAAATTGCAAGAATACTGATATTATACTACTTAAGCCTTCCTGTCGTTATGTATGCTTTCCAGACAGAAAGAACCTATTTTCAGGTTTATCTTCCAAAAGAAGCCAAAGAGTGCAGCCGACCCATGTTTTTCTCTTCAAAATGGAGTGTGGGTAAAGTAGTGGATTACGCAGCCTCTTTAGCCAGCCTCAAGAACAACAACAATGTTCTAACAGCCAAGGTAAAAAGAGAAAGACATCTAAGAAATATGTTTGGACACTCTAATGTTTACGATAAATGACCGATTATCTTAAACTCCGGCATCAAATAATGCTGGAATGTAAAATTGTGGGCATAATCGTAGACATGAAAATCATGATTATTTAACATGTGACTTGATCACTTTGAAAATATTATCCATTGTAATGTTTTTGTGATTGTGTAGAGCCAAAAATAAAAATCTAATGGAAATCGCATTTGTTTCACAGGACTATTGGATTGACCTTGCAATTTTTTGATACATATGACCCCTAACAACAAACTAAGTTATTGGCCTCGGATTGTTGTTAGGGGTCATACGTATCAATGTCAACCCATGTCTCCATTTGCAGAAGCTGCGTCTCTGTCATCCTGAAACAGGCCAGGCTCTCCAGATGGATGACTCCCTGTTCTCTCTGCTGGCTCACCCAGAAGCTCCGCTGTATGACGGGGGAAATGTGATCCTGGAATACGTGGACAACAAATGCACAGGACTAAAGGATGTTTCTGACTATATCGCTCAAACCTGACTTAGGAGTGTCATAGATCTACAAGTGGTTTATATGTGCAAATTATTATTTATGTGAATAAAAAAAATTTTTATATTTGTGGAGTTTTTATATTGGTGATTTGTGGGGAACGTTCATTTAAGTTGCAGTAAGTTTGGATCTATGAGGTAATAGCCTAAGATTGGATTTAAAGAAATACAATTTATCCCAATTAGGAACTTGCTAAATGTAGTACAATGAGCTCATAAGTATTTACTTGGGCACATACTTCAATACAGTATGTATTGGACAAATTAATTAATTCAGACTTTTTGAGTAAGTACCTTCTACTCAGAGCTTAACCCAGTTTTCTGAAACTGGGTCCAGGATGACATCAGTAAACAATCAAACAGAACTACAATAGAAGAGTTAATATCAAAGCTGGAACGGTCCAGTCAAAGTCCAAACATAAACCCAATTGATTTGAAACTTTATATTCATAGAAGCTCCGCTGAATCTGATGGAACTGGGTAGTGTCAGGACCCACAAGATATTTCCTTTTTTGACATTAAACATTAAGCCACTACCTCAATTGTCTTAACCAATCGCATTTCTCGCAACACATAGCGACAGGCAAAAGTAGCCAATCACAAAGGGGCATTAAAAATGGGTGGGTCCTTAGCAAAACCTGTATATAAATGAAAAGGGGCTGGGTCAACACGTACAGTAGATCCTGTTGTTTTGGTGAGAACAGAGCGGTTGTTGAAGGTTATCGATAAATAGCAGAAACAGCATTCAGTTGTGATTTTTTTTTTTTATCAATAGGCTCAGTAGCTTTTTTGCTGCTTTTTTGATCGAGTCGCTGAGAAAAGAGCGACTTGATCCCCCCGACACAGATCGTTTTGTAAAATCAGGTCGAAAGGGATGCCGCTGCAGATAGACTCCGACGGACGCCAACTGTCTCTGGATTTAATCTCGTCGCATTTAATCGGGAAGAGCAGCTTCTCTATAAACTTAAAGAGCCTCAGAACATCTCCCGCTCGACCGAGTGCTTCCGTAAGATACCAAAGCTCAAGTTCACGGTATTAGTTTCGCGTTGAGGCGAAGACCGAAGAATAAATATTCAAGCTAGCAGCTAGTGTTAGCTGGTAGGGAAAAAACAAAAAACAAAGCGCGGATCGTTAATCCTCGTGAACCGCTTTGACAAAAGAGGTCGAGTTACTAACGGTGCAGTCGACTGCTACGAGGCTAAACCTTTTTATCTCTCCCTGTGTGGAAGATAATTTGTTGGTAAGTGAATTAAAATCGATGTGTTGAAACAGGAAGACTGTGTGTGTGGGGGAGGGGCAGTGTTTTCTGTTAGAGGAAATAGTGTTTTGGTCTGTCATTTATCCAAGAGGGGCGCTGCTGCGCAGTTCTGTCTCATCGTTCGGGTTTCTTTTTCTGTTGACATTATCTGCACTATTTGTGAATAAAAGTGTACTTGTTCATTTATATAAGGTTTATAATGCCATCTTAATGTATATTTGTACTCCAGGCTGCCATGAAGCTGTTGGAAAACTCCAGCTTTGAGGCCCTCAGCTCCCGGCTGTGTGTGGAAACAGGGGAGTCCCGTATCCTCGGCAGGTAAACCTCTTCTGTAGTAATGCTTTAGCCCTTCAGTGTAGAAGTGGTGACTGAATATGAGTGATTATTTGTGTAAGAAGCAGTTTAAAGGGACATGTTATGTGATCAAACTTGTCGGGATTTTTATCTCACTGCCAGAGAGCAAAACTTTCAGCAGATAACGGGAAGGCTTGACAGAGTACAATTTACTTTCTGTTTTTATTCAATTAGACTTTAAATTTGTCATTGAAAATGCTGGCTTTGGAACTGTTGGGAGTTTTTTGGAAAGATGAGTTATGTTGGGATCCTCCACTGTGCATTGGACACAAACATGGCCAGAGCCAAACTTTGCCTTAACCATTAACCATTTCCCAGTTTTTCCTCAAACATTTTCCATTCGACCCTGACTCTGTTTTCTGGATGCAGAGAATAAATCCTCATGCTTGCACTTCTAACTTCTTAGCGTAAAGCATTTGGAGGAAGCGGTCTGTATCGTGCATTTCTCTTGCGCAGCAAAAAAGTTCTCCCTTTTTGACGTCATGGAACAGGACTGGCAGCAGATACAGAGATCACTGACCCTGTGCTGAATTGGGGTAGTAGAGCTGCAGCAGCCTTTTACAGGTTACACAATTTGACTGAAGTGTTTTACTACTCTACAGGCCTACTTTCAAAGCTTGCGTTGAAAGTTTGCTGATGATGTTCTTGTTATTTAGTCTGCAGACTGTAAACCATATCAGTGTGCCTCCTCCCAGCTGGGCCTTGCAGATACAGCTAAAAGGAGTGTAATTACATAAACTCCAGTGGGCTGTGCAACTATGCAGTTTTGCTGTGTGGGCTGGTGAAACTGAGCAGTGTGGTGGCCGTGGCCTGGGTTGACGCAGATCACTGCGTTCTGTGGTTATTTTGGAGACCGTTGTTAAGCTGGCATGAGTGTTAACATACTCGTTACATGAGAGCAGAGTTCTGCTGGTGTTTCAGCCTGATTGAAGGAGTCTTTCAGCGCAGGACAGCTGTAGCGAAGAATGGATTCAAGTTCAGACAAGCTGAAGTGATTTAAGTATTTGCTTATCTGTAGGGGATTTAGGTGCAAAGGGCTTCACAAGGTAGCAGGAAAAGTAGGTTGAAGATCTCTTGCATCTGTAAATAAGTAGCTTTACCATTAATTGATGCATGAACCCCTTCATTACACATGCATGCTGCCTACTCCTGTGTCTGAATGACTGAGTTGTTGCCCACAGGATTCAAACAGAATGTCAGCTGTGTGGTGTTGTGCTGGAAATACCATTGCTGCTATTTCCACTCCGTGTTCCTTGGATGTTCCTATAATTAAAGCCTTCAGAATCTGGGAGGACCTTCACACTCGCTCTATCCTTAGCTGTGGCACCTTGTGTAACCTCAGAGTGCACCGGAGGAAAATAAACAACTGCCGTCTGCTGCCCGCTGATATCTGTCCCAGAGACATCTGACCCAGATATGTGAGCGCAGGAGACCTTTGACAGTGACTGACGAGGTGTTTGTGTTTCTATGGCTTCCAGAGGGTATCCAGAGCTTGATAAATAATCCAAAACACACTTAATGGATTTGATGGGATAGTAGTTTATAACAGAACTGGAAGGAAAAAGTATATGTGGCTTCCACAGGAACTCCAGGGCAACTGGTCAGAGTTGCAGAAAAGATGGGTTGTGCACAAAAGCAGGACCTTTCTGAAAGAAATGTGAAAAGACCTGAAAAACATACCAGATCTATAATAGAAGGGTTTACAATGAAGCATATTAATTTTAGAATGGCTTAGTCAAAGTCTAAACCTAAATCCAATTGAGGATCTATGGAAAAATTTAGATATTGTTCTATAATTGCAACCTAAATCATGTGTTGTTGAATGATAATGTTATGGCTTTCTACTTTGCAAAATGTCATGGTGCCATTATGTGTCAAATCATCCAATAAATAAAAACAAACATTACAATAACAATGTTTTTTGCATGTTTTTATTTGAAGCATTAATGATTTTTTTGTTTTTACTCCTGTTGTCCTGCAGGATTGAGAGCTACTCCTGCAAGATGGCAGGAGATGATAAACACATGTTTAAGCAGTTCTGCCAGGAGGGGGAGCCACACGTCCTGGAAGCCCTTTCTCCCCCTCAGTCCACCAGCCCCTCTCAGTAAGCACATCCATCCAGTTCAGCAGAAATCAGAGAAAGTAGCAGGGAGTATTTAAGGGATGTCAGCCATTGTGTTTGTTTGGTAGGCTGGGGAAGAGCAGCGAGGACGGTGAAAACCCTCTGAGCGACAAGGTCTGCAGGAAGACTCTGTTCTACCTCATCACCACGCTCAACGAGTCCTTCAGGCCGGACTACGACTTCAGCGCCGCCCGGGCCCACGAGTTCAGCCGAGAGCCCAGCCTCAACTGGGTGAGTGCTTCTGCCGTAGTAGGAGGTGTGATTATTCTAAAAATACGATGGGATGTCGCTAAACTGTAGTTTTCTCCTCAGGTGGTGAACGCAGTGAACAGCAGCCTGTTCTCATCGGTGGGAGAAGAGTTCAACTCTGTGGGACCCGAGCTGTGGAACGCCATCGACCAGGAGATCAACCTGCAGAGCTGTGATATCTACAGGTCAGCGTTCTGGCGGTTTACAAAGCTTAACCACACAATTCTGACAGAAGGAGTCACTTTTATTTCTCCTTGTTTTTCAGCTACAACCCAGATCTTGATTCTGATCCTTTTGGTGAAGAGGGGAGCCTCTGGTCCTTCAACTACTTCTTTTACAACAAAAAACTGAAGAGGATCGTGTTCTTCACATGTCGCTCCGTCAGGTCTGTGCCAGTAAGCATTATTTATTAAAGATGCCACCTAGTAAAAGTTTAGTTGTTTTTTCTTCTTTTAAAGGACACTCAAAAAAGACCAGAGATTTCTTTCTGTTTATTTGGATCAATGATGTCAGAAAAGGCATGAGATTTGAATGGATTAGGCAGAATTTTGAACAATTAGTGGGTGAATCAGAGATGAACATATTGACCAATTTTCCTCTTATTGACTCAGACTAGTGTCTAGCACATTGAACAGTAAATTATTTTTTTCTTTTTGCTGTATTAACTGCAAACAAAGCCAAGAATTCCCATTATTTAACTGGAACAAAAATCAGAAAGGTTTAAGCAACATTACACAGAGGATAAAGCAGGATGTTGTCTAAATTGACTGGAATAGTTTCCTTCTGCCTCGTCACCAGCATGAAGGACTGAAGCTTGCTTTGTTTGGGTTTAGGTTTTATCTTTATTTGTTCAGCATCAAATTGAACAAATAAGAACAATGTTCTTAAAAATGTGTAATACCTGAAGATAGACCTTCCTTAAAGATTTAAAACCGATGTGATTATTTACAGTGTTCTTAGTGGCTATGGCCGAGGTTGTCTCGACAACGAGCTGGACATGGAGCTGGAGGACGAAGAAGAGATGGACGGCTTCACAGAGGAAGGGTGAGATTAATCACGGCTTAAGATGTTGTGTGGTTTTTTTTTGTTTGTTTTTTTTCCCCTCATTGTTTCTTTCCCAACTTACATTTTTGAATTTCTTTCTCAGGTTCCCCAGAGCTCTGTGTGTGTAGGTCCCAATCTGCAACCTCCAAAGATCACCCGTAGCCATCCTCCTGCTGTTCTTTGTCCTTTTTCGTCTAAAATCCATGGAAGTTTTGCTGCCTCATCCAAAGGCGTTTTGTTGTTTGGGACTGAAGCATGTTTGGTCGCTTCCAGTCCAACGGCGAACTCTGCGGCCACAAAGTGGTGGACGTTTTGGTGAAGGCGCCCCACCGCAACAACAAGTTCCTTTTATCACCCGCAATGTATAATTTTTGACCTGTGGGCTCTTCTCTACATGTTTTGTTTTTCCCAAAGACTTTGTCAAGGACGCTTGAGCAGAAGTGGATTTATGGCAGAGAAAGATGCAAAAGACTGCAAGAGAGTTTAGCTTGTTCCTAATAGAGAGGGTCCAGATTACACCAGCACCAGTGACGACAAACATTTAAGTTAATCTCTGGACCGAGTTGATTGGAAGGGAGAGAGGACTGAATGGACAGCTGACTTTGTGTCTTCAATGTCTTTTTATGTGTGAAAGTGATGTTACTGTGAAATGTTTGACATCCTAAAACCCTTTTTATTACTGAAACTTTATCTTATGCTAGGTATTTACTGCAAGTTCTCATCTGTACCTGTTCTGACACTGAGGGGTTTGCATCTGGGCTGCAGCTTGGACAACATAAACGTTCACTGATATACACTTGTAATATTTTGGATTGAGTTTATTTTAACGCTCCATTCCTCAGTGTGTTTCTGCTGTTTTTTTTTTGTTTTTTTTATTTGCTCATCGCCTCATTGCAGTGCTTCTTTAACAAGTGAATGTGTAGTAAAGTTTTTAGAAAGTACAGGTTAGATGTTTCAAAAACTGCACGGCAACTTTTACGCTCATCAAAAGACGGGATGGGTTCGGTGTCCTTTTAAGACTACTGTGCCATGTTTTGATTGGCCAGTGGTACAGACCCTAATAAATCAGTGTTTATATCCTAACAGCCTGAATTTCTTCTCTCACCACAGAACTGGAACAATGGAAGGTTTGGCCTCTAGGTTTATCTAGGAATGAAGTCAAAAGGTTAATTATACAGTAAATATTTACTATGGTTTACAGGTAATGAACATCTCCCAATTGTTTTTTGTATATTTGTTGTAATTGTATAAATGAAATATAATTTAAACTGTCTATGCAATCATAGTGAGTGCTTAACATTAAACCATAAAAAGTTATATAACATAATGAAGGGGACTGTGATATCCTGGCATGCTAATTGAAAGATTATTGGAAGGAAACAATAACTTGCATTGCATAATCTTCTAGTCTTGTAAGAAACAAAGTTTTGGGGTTTTATGAGAATCTCTAAAATAACCTATAATGGTTTCTGGATGTAATTTTAAATAATATGCACCTCTGTGTTCCAAATAGTGTAAAATATTATTCACCGATATTTTGGAAAAATAACCTCAATGTTGAGGTAATAATATATTCAGCTTGTTGGGATGTTACTGGAGTAGATTCACACACCTGACAATGGTGCACAAAACTATGAAAGTGTTGAGTATTGTGACATGAAAGATGTGGTCCAACCCAACAAATCTCATTGCACCACTGATTCAGAGCTGAGTTTTACCGCAAAGGCTGCTTGTAAAGATTAATGGTGAACCACTGGGGATCAGCCAGGTTGGATCATATTTTCTAGATGCATAATTTGACATCTCATTAAGATACTCTGAGCTACATGGATGAAGTAGGTGTTTATCACTCATGCTGGTGGATCTGAGCAAACCGGTTTCATTCTTTGAAATTTGATTTTGGCATTTTCCAAATCTGGGTAGATTTGAGAAAAGGTTTTTCCCAGGCTTTATTCCTTAAAATATGCTTTTTGTTTAATCTCTTCCCTCCTTTTCCATCCTGTCCACAGCTTTTCCCTACAATTCCTTGTGTTCTCCCTCTTTGCACTCTAGTTTCTAGTGCACTTCCATATGTGAAGTGTATGTGCCTTAGAAATATCTGCCATTAAACTCTGTACTTCAGTGTGATATTTGAAACTGACAATTATGAAAACTGAGTCTTACACAGAACATTTTCCCATAAAGACTCAGGAACCCTCTGTTGTGTAAACTGCACCTACCCAGAACGCTAACTGATGTACCGACAGAAGAGGACTTGCCCTCTTCAAAGGATGACAGAATTCTTGTTCAAAAACAACTGTTTAATGAAAAAACAAATGCAGTACATGATGTAGACAAGATGTCACCACAGCATGTGACCCGTTTCCTTGCTTTGTGAGCTCCAGCTGGAAGCCTCTCTGCCGCAGAGTTAACTGGTGCATGGTTCAACTTCCTGTTTATCTGGCCTCCTGACGACTCAGGCTCACTGTAAGCCATGCACCTCCAAATATGACCACGTCTGAACTTGTACAAGTTCTCAAAGTGGCACGTGCATAGATGTGATGGTAAAGGAATCATTTGACAAGCCCGAAGAGGAAAAGAATCAGGCAGACTAGAGAGTTTTAGTTAAGGCTGAATATCAAGTACCAGAGCTGAAACATCGAGTCGGTACCATCCTGCCTGCCGTCGACCACCGAACCGTACGGTGCAAGCTGTTCATGAGCGACAGTTTCCTGTAAACGCTTGGCACCTGTTTCATAGTGGCTTCTGCTGATCCCTTTGTTTTAAATTGTACAAAAACAGTTCAAGAGAAAGATGGAGTAAAATAAGCCTACAAACTAACCTCTTATTCACTAAAATGACTATTGAGCAAAACTAAAATTAAATAACTCAATGCATTGTTTATAAAATGCTGAGAAATACTGTTAAAACCAAGCTTCCACTTGCAGTCCAATTGATGTTTAAATGATTTTCTATCTTCCAAATTTAGCATGTCAACATTGGCTGGATCATTTATGGCATAAAAGAAAAAAACAGGTTGGTTAAAAACTCCAAATGAATGCGAGACATGATGACTGTAGCTTATGAGCCTGAAACAAAATGTAACAAACATCTGTGCTTAGAATGAGAACCAAATAAAAACATTATTGTGTCAAATTAATAGAACATCTTAGTGTGAATATAATCATAGAAGCTGCTTTCATAATACTGTGTAACTCCTCCGTTTGACCTGAAGAAAGCTGCACCATATTAAAGTTCCCTTAAAGTACTCAGCTTGATGAGATGTAACGCGACATGATATGTATGAAGTGTAAATTGTCCTTGACTGACAACCTTCTTCACAGTCTTTGTTTTAGCTCCGACTCCACGAAATGATTTTGTGGTGGTCCGTCGGCGGTGCTGCTTGTTGTTATGTCACTGAAGACAAAAAAGGAAGCCAGTAAGGACAAAAATGGTGTGCCACCTCATTAGGGAGAGGTGCAGGTAGTCAGGCATTGATGGCAGGACAGGGGGGCTATCTGAGTCCAGCTCTGGAGGTCATCCATTCAAGGCCTTGACATAAACTGGAACAAAGAAGAGACGTAATGAGATTCAAGACCCAAAGCCCACAGAGAACTTTATTTTCAGACATCTTTAGCTGCTTATAATGCTGGCATCTTGACTTGACTCATAAACAATCAAGTTCAAAGAAACTGTTTAGTGAAAAGAGCGACACCTGGTGGCAAACAGCTCTTCTAGCAAGACAGATTCAAAAGCCTGCAGTTAAGCTCAAAATTCAACCTAAATCTGCCAGAGGTTTGAGTAAAGTGATCTTAACTTAATCACCAGGATTCTGAGTTGAATCTGTGGATGAAGTTTAAGTTTACAGTGATGGAAACACATAAGAGTCATTTTTACACATTTTCACAATTCCAATGGAAACATGAAAACAACTGGCTAACAAAGCAAAAAAAAAAAAAAAAAAAGTTTAAACTAAATATGCTTTTCACATAATTTTAGAAGACAATATTTTGGATGAATTAAAACTATAAACCTGCCACAAGTATAAAAAATGTGGACTTAGTTGTACTTTTGGAAGTCCCTCTGTAACAGCTAAAATCTTCTTAACCTTGAACTTTATCTTTTAACATGAATTTAATGTATTTTGGGGATTTATGTAATAGCAGTATAACTGAATGGAAAATATGTACTTTCAAAATATTGCACAAACAAAAGCCTGTAAACCCAGTAAGATTAGTTTGAGAGAGTGTTGGAATATCAAATTTCAAGTTTCCCCACAGATTCTCAGGAATGGACCCTGGTCCATTTTCATATAATACTTTCACTGCAGCTCTGGCTGTATGCGGCTTAGGGTTGTTGTCCTGCTGGGAGATGAGCCCAAACCCTTCTGGTCAGAATGGAATTTTATTTAGTAGCATCATTCTAAAAAGGAGCTGAATGTATACTATGACTGTGTGATTTTTATCAAACAAATAAGAAAAAGAACATGAATCACTTTCCTTCTATTCCATTTTCTGAACACAAGAAGAGATCCAAATCAATCCCAATCATTTGGGATTGGTTTGGAAACCAGTAGACAGTCTCACCCCTCTCCTGTCAGAGCGCAGCACGACTGGATGTGCCAAGGATGGTCTTTGATGGAGCTTAGGGTGAGGTATTTGGAGATCTCTGCTGCCGACATGCAGTCCTTCATGTCCTGCTTGTTGGCGAATATTAACACAGCTGCCTTCCTCAAGTCCTGAGGGGACAATTCAGAGAACAACGCAGCTTAAATCACATATTCTGATCTGCAAGTTCTTGACAATGGTGCACAGAAACGACAAAGTGAAGCTTATTTCCTTCCTGAAGCGTCGCCCACCTCATGAGCCAACATTCTGTAGAGCTCCTCTTTAGAGATGGCCAGTCTCTCCCTGTCGGTGCTGTCCACCACCAGAATAATGAACTGCAGAGAGAGAAATAAATAAAAATTTTTAAAAAAAAATCACAGAGCAACTTTTAAAGGAATTAAATGCAACACAATGGGTGGGCAGATCCAATCATCCGGACCCCTAAGCCAACAGCCTCTTCTGAATGAGAAATAAGAGCCTTCAATGACAGGACACCAAAGAAATGTTTTGTACACAAAGAGACAGCACTAAAATCAAATCAACTCTAAAGGAAGTTGCAAGTGGGCTGACACATGTCAATGAACGGGTGGTAACATGACTACTTGACTTGAACAAAGGGACGGACACATTCAAGATGCCATAGGGAATCTAGAAAACCTTCAACCTAAATAAGTTCATATAAAAGGATTCTCTGTGCCAATTTGAAAATCCTTGCGTTTGTTTTTAAGCCACTTTAACGTGAAACATGAACAAGGATATTCTCTGCTGACCTCGCTCATTCAAAAATAAAAAAAATTGCAATTAGTAGATGAAACATAAGTGCTACACTTGTGTGTTCTTTTTATTCCTTTTTTGTAATGGGATAAAACATTAATTATCTAAATAAGACAATAAAGATGGTTTTACTCCACTATAGTTTTATTTTAACAAAACATGTAAGTATTTTAGGGAAAAAAAACAAACTTAAAGCTGTTGATTTAGACATCTAAAGTGAAATCATAAACTGCTCAAATTAGTATTGGTGGCATAAAGTTTTACCAAAACTGGGCACTCAAAAGCAACAACAAAACTGACCAACAAGCTTCCAATTTTTGTGCAGTTACAGTTTTTATTAGCTTAATGTTTAGTTTAAAAAATAAATGAAATAAGTAAATAAAAGAAAGAGTTCCAGTTTCCTTTAGGCTCCTTCAGAACCACTGTAATACAAACTGCTATAGGAGATCCCTCCTGCTCACAGCCATCAGCATCTACAATAATGCTGAAGAAACTTAGATAATTCAAGTTACAAAAACATTTAATTATTCTTTGGGATCAAAGTATTTCTTAACTGAATTCACAATAGCCATGAAAGAACATGCTAATCTTCAGCTTTAGAATTTTGTCACTGATAAACACAAAGATCAGAATATTTTTTATAAATGATGCACCAAGATGTAATAAAAGCTTTTGTTAAATGACTCCCATCATGAGAGAAGTGCTGGTGGTGTTTCAGCATTGTTCCCAACACATCTGCCTCTCCTGTTCGTTTTTGTCCCTTTACATCCTAAGCATTGCGGCAGCTGACCCCAACTTTGCCTCTCAGACAGACTCCTTTGTGATAAAGCTAAACCAGTTGACATAAGCGACCTCTGCTGGCGTCTGAGCTCTGAATGAATGCACCAGCTGCCACTCAGGAGAAGGAACATGGAAAATAAAAACCGAAGACAAAAGTGCTGGAAAAAAGTTTGGAACAATGCTGACCTAAAATGTAACGTGGTTCTCACCTCTGTGTTGGAGTAATAGGTGTTCCAGGAGGACCTCAGCGATTCCTGTCCACCTATGTCCCACATCAGGAAGTGGGTGTTCTTCACCACTATTTCCTCCACATTACTCCCAATGGTGGGCGATGTATGAACAACCTCATTCATCAAACTATACAATTTTTAAAAAGTTAAAGAATCTAAGAGCAGTGGAAAAAAGTGTGTTTATGTTTTCAGCATGGTTTCAAAGATTGTACTTACAATTGGTAAAGGATGGTGGTTTTCCCCGCATTGTCCAGACCCACAATAATCACCTTGTGCTCTGAGACAAAAACAGTTAACCAGGATTTGTTTTATGATCTGAAGAAAGACACAAACTGCACTGTTTACTGTAACAGCACTACGTGGCAGAGAGAAGGGGGAAGAAAAAAAACCCAAAACTAAACGTGATGTTTTCAGTCAACACAAAGCACCCCCGACAACCACAGCAGCACATTTAAAAAAAAAAAAAAAAATCACTCTCTGAACTTCCTGTCTCAGTTTTCCCTGACATCACTTCTTACCATTCATAAGAACTACAGGGAGGATTTAGAATGAATAAACACAGTAATGGAGCCAACATGAATATTTCTGTCCCTCTGAGTTGCAGAGGAAAGGAAGTTCTGCTGGTCAGGATGAACTATGCTCGCTTTTGCAGGATATACATTGTGTATTGCTTCCTTCATGGCCTGCTACCATGTGCTGATGACAAGCAATGCAAGCAGATAAAATTTGTGCATTAACACAAAATCTCTTACCTGCTGTTTTATAAAGCGAAGACACAACAGGAACAGATTTTATTCTCATCTTTGACTATTTTCCAGTCTCTGATTGAAGTATTCTCCTGAATGCTCATAAGTTGCTATGTTGGAACCACAAACTTGGATTTTATGTGAAAAAACACAAACTAGTGAAAATGTTAGTGGAAAGAAATATATATATGTTACAAATTAAAAAAAAAAAAAAAACTTAAAAAAAATGTCTGTTTTATATTTTTTAAATCAGTAGGGTGAACCCCTTCCAAAGTCTCAATTTTTCCCTCGTCTCTTGAAGTTTCCTTGACCCTCACTGTCGTCCTGTATTTAGCTTTATCCGTCTCCTGATTAAGTGGGACCCCACAGCATGATGCTACTACCACTGTGTGGATGTTGTGTTCTGATTGTGCAAAACAAAAGTTAAGCTTTGAGCCAGAGCACCTTCTTTACATGCTTCTGTATACGGCATGTAAAAAGCTGACCAATATAATAACTATAAAAAATTCCCACTTCATCACTGCCATGAACTAAAGTCACATAAGAATCACAGAATATTGTGATTTTATTTTGTTCTGTTTTAAAATGATGCAGTTTTAACAAGCTGATCTTAACTGGGTAAGTCGTTGACGAACTTAGAAGGCAACCGCAGTCAGATTAACACACATGCTGCTTTTAGACTGCCAACTGTCGCATTATAACAGTGGTACTTGATGGGTGGGACACCTGTAGTTTCCACACCATTACTGTTTGCGTTTTTGCATACTGTAAATATTTCCTAGTAGGACTGAATATCTTGATAAGTGAAGGAAGAGTGTAGCAGATCACCTGCAGTGGGCAGGTAGGGGGAAATGTTGTATTATGTTATCTTCCATACAAGTAACAAACAGACAGTTTAGGTCACTCTGGTATCACATAAAAAGGACAAGGCTCAAGTCATCTTCAATTAAACATTATTCTTTACTATAAAACCACGGTCCTTCTTAAGAAAATAACAAATTTAGGGCTTGGCCATACCACAATGAACTATGTAATAACGGGTGAGCAAAGTTTTAAAAGACTTAATAAAAAAAAAAAGTTATACAGTGTGCTGTTATACACAGCATACATACAGATATCATCGTCACTGGGAGGATCTTGTAGTTTCTATCTTTTATGTCAACTTATTCGGGCCAGGAAAGGCGTTCAAGTGCATGTCAAAATTTCAATAAAGCCCTGTACTAACCATTTTTAGATGGAGTGGAGCACTGTAGAAAATTTGATCTAGCTCATCAAACTCTTAGAAAGCCCATGATAAGTTATGCAATGCTTTGTGTCCTGGTTAGTGAACTAAAGCTGATTGACAAACTGGATAAACTGAGGCAGGCTATCTTACTTAATGTAATTATGTCGTCCACTACGTGATAAACAGATTAAGCACCGCAGTGGTGGCTCGGATTGACACATTGAGAGTTTTAGTTGTTGTTTTGTCACTCAACCCGAACAAAGAGGACAACTCAGAGCCGAAGAGATGCGTGGCGAGATAATTCACCCCTTCATCTGTTGTTGCGGCTCTTGCTGCTCACTTCAAGCTAACGGGCTTCCATTATCTCCGGTAGACTTGAGCTCGCAGTGAACCGTAACAGTGTGATTAATTTTATTTTTTAAAAATCTCCAAACACGACACCTACCTTGGTTGCAGAAGTAGCTCCACAGTTTTGCGAAAATCAGGCCCATCGTTCTGGTCGGTTTCGGGGTGGTCGGCTAACAGCAGCCCTTTAGCTTCTCTCCGCTCCTGCTTGTCCACACCGTGCGGCGGCGGTCCGAGCCTGGCTGCGGTAGCTAAGACTAACTGCACATTTTCTCTACAACAAAGCGCGTTCCCAAAAACAAAGACTCCATGCGCGTCCGTTTCTTTAAAATATACCCAACGAGAGGATGAATAACGTAATGTTACTGAAAAAATACAAGACACAACAAATCGGACAAACGTTTGTTAACAGAGCGATACGTCCACACAGCTGGGTAGGAGTTCTGCCAGTTAGCAACCCCGACTATATATTTATCACCGTGTTACGTAATGACGTAACACTACTTACGTTTGATTCGCCCCTTTTCGTCTATGTTCGGTTTTTACAGTCAAAACACATTTTAAAACATAGATGCAACTTTGCATATACATATTGAAATTAAAATTAAATTGTTTTTTTATTTCGAGTAAATCTGAGTCCAGAATCTATTTGACTATAGTTTCATTTTTAATTAAAATATGAAAACATACCTTCTAAATATTAGACCACGTTATTATTATTATTATTATTATTATTATTATTATTATTTTCCTCCCATATCACCGAAGCTCCGAAGAAACCTAACTGGAAATATCCTGGAAATATGTGTAAGTACATTCAGGAAAGCGTTGAAACTAAAACAGGCTTTAAAACTTTCGGTTACAAAACGGGAGGGAAGATGTTTTTTGTCATGTGACTTTCTCAGTGACGTATGCGGAAGTAGTAGTCAAAACAACAGTACCGTGCCGTAAGTATGAAATTACAAATTTCGGTAAAGTTTTTCTGCTTAAAATCAATATTAATGCTAATTTTATGAATGTTCACAAAAAGCGAAACGTTTTTATTATATCATTATCTTAGAGCCAATTTATTTTTACAAAAATCAACATAACCATTTAACACATGGTTTTTGAATTATGTATTGGGAGTCATTCAAAGCAGGAGTCATTTATCACAGGCAAGTCTCCGATAGATTGCCAGAAAAGTCTCCAGTCAGGGATGTTTATCAGTATTTTAGATATGTCCAACAGCATTTTTGAACACAGTTTCTGTTAACAGAACCACGTCCTGATGGCCACAGGAGTAATGTCAGTCTTTTCAAAAATCTCCCTGAAGCCAGAAGTGACAGAATATCTTAGAAATGTCTTCCTAAACAAAGAGGTAAGTGTTTTTTTGGAAATCTTGAGTTGTGAGTTTGAGCACTCTATGTCATAGTTGTGATTTTTTTAGTTTTTACATAACATTCAGCTTGCAACAACACATTCAACAACTGCCTCTTATGTAAGAGATAACTAATGAGTCTTTTGCATAACGGTCTAAAATTTCTCTTTCTTTGTTTTGCAGAATTGTTTAAATTCAGTTATATTGGCGGTATCTTAAGCACAAAACTGCCTGTTTAAGTTTATGGAACATTATATCTGTCTGATTTAATTCCAGACTTTGACTAGGCCATTCCAAAACCTTTATTTTTGTTTCTTCAGATTTAGAGTTGCTCGTGCGCTTTGGACCATTATCCTGCAGCAATATCAAAGTACACATGAGCTTAAGGTCATGAACTGATGTCTTAAATGTATTAGGAATCATTGATATTTTTCTTGGAAATTGTGAGATGATTGTCTGTATTTTTTTATTTTTTTTTTGGTTCTTTTCAATCCTTCTGGGATAAGTTTTCAGTGCACTCTTGGGAGTAAGTTTGATAGCTTATTACTCTGGGAAGGCTCACCTTTGTCCATGTTTTCTCCATTTGTGGATAAAGGCTCTAACTTTGATATTCAGTTGAGTCAAGAGGCTTGACAGTAATAAGGCCTGGGTGGGATCAGTGAAAAAGTGGGTAATAATCACAGATAAAACATGATTTAAGAATGGGAGGCAAACTGTATTTTTTTAAAAGGATCCAATATGTTTTGATGTTTTCATATCATCATTTGAAAACAGCTTTTGGTATTTACTCAGGTTTCTGGTCTGTTATTAAAATTAGTTTAAAATATATTCGTAAGAGTTAAATGGAGCTACAGTATAACAATCTATAAATGCTGCAACATTTAGAAAAGGATTTAGAACAAACTTAAAATTTAGCTCATTTTTTAGAAACTGTGGAGTATTCACTATTGAGATCAATACTACATTTCTTAGATTCATCTTTAGATTATTATCAGTTATTTAGAAACTGTGGCGTACTCACTTTCAACCCAGAAAAGGAATTAGATTAGTCACTCTTTAGTTTATTTTATAAGAATTTGTAGATTACTCACTATTTAAATGCAGAGACCAGAAGCCCAGAGGACACTTTTGAATAAATATTGTTAGACGATCTTTTAGACTCCTGTTCTCCAAACCCAGAAATGGAATTAGACCGGAGAATACTTAGGAATCCTGAACAGGAGGACCTAGTTTGCATACTTTAGATCAACATTAGATTATTTTTCCTCTTTTGCTCTTTCCTTTGGTTTGTTATTTTGTTTGTATTTTCTTTTAAATACTGTAAAGCACTTTGTATTGCCTTGTTGCTGAAAATGTGCTATATAAATAAAATTACCTTTACCTTTTACCTTTAACAATTGCTAACCATGGCAGTGATAGCATCATGATTAGGGCCTGCACAAAGCAGATAGAATAATTTAAAAAGCCTCCCTATTTCTTCAACTTCACCTCCAATCTGCAGCTAGATCGGGATCTTTCAGCCATTACAAGCCAAAGAACCATTAGAATCTATTTAGAACCACAAATGTAACATGAACTTGTGGAAAAAAATCCAACTTTTGACAATTTTTGATTCATGTCAACTATAGAAAATGTATTGTCATTTTTAAGGAACCTTTTTCAAAACTTTTTATGTTTATATTTGGGTTTTGAAATATAGAAAATTGAAGAATTACCTATGGGATGTTATTTGTGGAAAAGGATGCAAGAAATTTTTATTGTGAAAACTCAATGCAATTATTCAACGAAAAGCCGCTAAAATCTGAGTTTTTAAAAATTATTTCTATATTTAAAACATCAGTTGGCCATTGTACAAGGACCAAAGAGGTATTTCTGCCTCTCGAACTGCAGATTGCAGACCATTGAGCTACAAAGTTGACATTTAGTCACAATGAAATTTTCCTGCAGAACATTGATTCTGAACAGATCAAATCTGGTTTTAGAATGGTTAAAGCACTCTCGCATTTAGTAAGTAGCCTGATCTGAAAATGTACCGGACCATGTTAAAAACTCTGAAACCATGCTAACCCATTGAACTACCTGTTCTGAAAATGAAATGTTTCTCACGTTGGCTGTAAATGGTTCAGGTGTTAGCTGCTGTGGGTACCCAGGAGGCAGAAAGTCGTTTCCAGAAGCTGCTCACATGTTTGTCTCACCCGCCTTCTTCTACATGTGTGCGGGCCAGCACTCACCTGGCTCCTCTGGAGGATATCAGGCTCAGTCTGGAGAAAGAGCTCGAGAAGGTGAGCAAGTGAATTTATGTGTATTAAGTTTTCACTTGAGTCACAGATGTGACATTTATTCTTATATCTGAAGCAGCAGAAATGCGGCTTGTCAGCAGAAGAACCGTCTGTCCAGATCGCGTCACACCCACGAATCACAGATGTGCTGCTACTTCCTGTTGACGGCCCGAGGTATGTGAGGAATGCCGGGACATAATTCTGAATGTCTCTGCAGTTTGCACTCAACATGAACCCAAATCCTCAACTTGGAAATCAAAAGAATAACTACACATGTAAGAAATGCATGTGTTCCTCTGAAACCTCAGGGCAGTGGAGCGGCTGAGCTCTGAGTTGGTGGTGGGTGCTCAGTGTGGCAGCGCCGTACTCAGAGGAGCTCATGTCTTCGCCCCAGGGATCGTCGCCAGCCCCAAGTGTAACACAGCTGTATTTAATATCACTTCGGCTGTCTTCCTTGTGTCCTCCAGCAGCTCTTCATGTTGTGTTTTTGTCTTCAGACATGAAGGCGGGAGACATGGTGTCGATCTTCTCCGATTTAGAAGGAAGGTGCACTCGTGGAGCGACAAGCTTCCAGGGAAACAAGGTGTTTGTGGGGAATGGAGTTGTTGAGATGGATCGCTCGGCCATCTTCGCCACTGAAACCCCGGCCAGGTGGTCGAATGTTTTCATTTTTTAACCAGTATCAAGCCAAGAAAGTTTCAGGATAATGTGAATGATATGAAAAGATGACTGTGGAAAAACTCTGTTGGGTTGAAATTATATTGTGGATTTAAGTGCATCTAGAATTTCATGAGAGCTCTGCCTAAAATATCTTCATACTTGGGCAGTGGTTCTGTACTAATTAAACACACTATCTTTTTTCCAGATTTCTATCTGCAAAAATATATAAAAAAGAGATCATCTTCCTTCCACTTTACAATTACATACTCATTTATTTTCATGAAGCTTTTCATATTTATCTGGTACTTCTTATTTCACTATTTTTCTCCTGTAGCTACTAAAACAAGTTATCTTTTAACAGAAATAAAATAATAAACTTAAGTGTAGTCATTCTTTAGATGCAAATAAATAATTGGCATTTTTTTGCTGTCTGGTCTTTAGCTGTTTTCACTATTTATGAGTCACAGTTTTTTAATAGAAAATTGAGTTTATTTTAATTTTGCTAGACATCCCGACTTGCAACAGATTTTTAAGCCGTAAAACAACCATTATAACTATGTAAGGAGGAAATGTAATTTTTGCTATATGCAAGCAAATAAATACTAGATACAACACACTTCATCAGAAAGCAGAAGTGTTTATATCTGTACACCAGTGCTCATAAGGATCTCTATGGTGACGTGTGTTTCCAGAGGTGTGGGTGTTCGGATGGTGGATCCACTTTACAAGAGTCCCTCCTTCGATGGTGTTTTGCCCAGCATGGTGTTCCTGCAGGTATTTCTGTCAAAGCCTATTAAAGCGAAGATGATAAATTGGTCATCTGATAAACTTGGGCAGAGTCCAGACTTTATTTAATAAAGCCTATTAACTTTCTTGTCACCAGTTGAACCTGCTCTGCATAATCTGCTAACATTGCCTTTTTTTTGCAGAACCTTCCCTCTGTGGTGGTGGGGCATGTGCTCGCGCCCCAACCTGGAGAACGAATCTTGGATATGTGTGCTGCCCCTGGAGGGAAGACGTGTCACATTGCTGCCCTCATGGGGGATAAGGTACTGTGGTAGACTTTGATTTGGACTTTTTAAGTAAAAAATGTTGCTCCTCAACAAGTTTTCTGTTGCTTATATGCCATTGAATGAAGAGTGGGCACCCCCTGCTTGTTGCTGATATTTAGAGAACAGGTAATGGGCCTTGTGTGGGGCTTCACAGTTTTTTGCTTGTTTATTTATTCTTTTTTTTTTCTTTTACTTTTATGACAGTTTCAGCAAATGATTTTTTAAATATGTTTCTTCTGGTGACGCTCCTGTTTTCTATAAATAATTAAAAACATTTTCACATAATTAGAGTATATACTTATTAGAATTGAAGTCCTCCTTGATTGTCCCACACAGGGAGAAGTTGTGGCCTTGGACAGAATCCGAAACAAGATCGACCGCATTCGTCAGAACGCACAAATGCTGAGTTTGCAGAGCATCAAAGCTTTCTGCTTCAACAGCATTCAGGCTGTTAGTGATGAGCCAGCACAGGAAGCTGAAGGTAAGGCATGACATCTTTAAGCCTTTTGTGTGTTTCTGGTTGAGTTAAATAACAAGGGATGTACTTTTCCCATCACTCCAGGACCTCCTTTCCCTCCGGAAAGTTTCGACCGGGTTCTCCTGGATGCTCCCTGCAGCGGCCTGGGTCAGCGGCCCAACATGGCCAGCACCTGGAGCCTGAAGGAAATCTGCTCCTACCCGCCGCTGCAGCGCAAGTTGTTTCAGGCTGTAGGCCTTACTACACACAAATACAATACTTCTGTCGTTTACTCATTTTTACCTGTAGATGGCAGCATTGGACACTAATCACGTTTAAGTGAAACAAAGCTACTGAAGCACACCATATAGGCTATGTGTCCTTTTGGCTGACAGAAGCAAACTCTAAATCAAATATTTTTTTTAAGTCAGTTCTCAAGTTTTATTAAGATATTAGTTCTATAGTATTAGCAATTGGTTGTCTAGATAGAAAATAGCTGCTCAGGAACCATTTTTCTGTTGACGCATGGAAAAATGTTTCCTATAAGGCCAAGATGATTTCTCCGATGATATATTCATCCAATCTCAGATATATTTGACAAGTGAGAATAAAACTATTTCTAAGATTTTAAGACTTGATTATCTTTAAATCTTATGAAGCAAAATTATCAAAGACATTTTAGGAAGTTTTTAGAATCTAAAGCAAGTACTTATGCTTATATAAGCCATATTTTATTGATGTCCAAACATTTGTTTTTGTGATAAAACTTTCGTTTCCTTCTGATTCTTGTTAATTTGTTAAATTTCCTGACTTCTGACTGAGGGGAAAACTGTGAAAATTGAGTAAGGGTATAAAAAATACTTCCAATATTGGAATGCTTTTTATGATTTCTTAAATTTAGCCGGCTATAAAAAGTATTTTTAGATAAACATTTAAGATTTTCGATGCTCCCAACAAGCTGCTAGAGTTAATAGCGAAAATAATTCATACACTTTGAATTTTATCACAATTTGTTAGATTACCACAAGAATATTTGGTGGGGAAGTGGTTTAATACTTTAGAATGCCTCTTAACTTGTAACTGTCTAATTTAATCTCATTAAAATACAGTGGTTGTCTAAAGTTGTCAGTGGTTTGTTAGAGGACATTAATGAATAAACAGTAAAGACTGAAAGAATGGTGAGAAGAAAGCTCTTAATGAAAGACAGCCATAAAAAGCTTTTTTGCTATACAAAAAATCTTCATACATAAAACTTCACATAAATATTGGGAAGTAAATGCTCTGCTCACATACATATTTTTTGACTACATATAAATATCATATGTGATTGAAAGCAAACATCAGCTTCCACAAAAACTCTAGAAAAAAACTGCATCATTTGCAACATTTAATCTCCCTTCATTTTGAATCGAATCCGGACTCGTCGCTGCATAAGCACCTCTAACACTTACGACATGATCTCTTCATGTTTAAAGAGTTAATAAGTCTTTGTTGCTGCAGGCGGTGCGGCTGTTGAAGAAAGGTGGAGTTTTGGTCTACAGCACCTGCACTGTGACTTTATCAGAGAATGAGGAGCAGGTAGCCTGGGCCCTCAACACCTTTCCCTGCCTCTCTCTGCAGCCACAGGTAGAGTACTGTCACCGCATTGAAAGATTCAAAGCTCAAAAATATGAGGAGATACCACTGAAACTTCTCGCCTCTCCCAGGAACCTCACATCGGTTCAGAGGGCATGCTGGGAGCTGGACTGTCACCCGAGCAACTACGCCTCCTCCAGAGATTCAGTCCTGAGCTGAGCTGGGAGCAGACAGACACGACAGCGGCCCTCACCTGCAGGGCAGACACAGATACCATTGGCTTCTTTATTGCAAAGTTCCTAAAAACCTAACCGGAGGATATGCTTTCTTGCACCCAGATGGGGGGAACTGTACTGCTTACACTGACACACTGTGTTTACTTTGATGGGCCATATAAAACAGGCAAACTCACTCTAGTTCACAGCATCTGCCTCTTAACAGCTGCTCTTTAACACTGCAGGCCATATAGGGATAAGCTTTACAAACAGAGCAGGAGAGGGAGGGAAACTGAAGGAGCACTAGCAAATGCAGCAGTAGCACCGCTGCGGTCGCCATAACAACAGTGACGACACAGCTGCCATGGTGACGGTGGATTCAGGAAGTAGCTTACAGAAGGAGGTCATAAGAGGTATTAACAATTCATTGGTGGTGCAGACAACCGGGATGTGTAATATGTGTAATTAGTCTGTCTGATGCTCAAGTCTGCAGAGGGAAGTTATGTTGTGTTCACTTTTTGTCACATATCCTCCTGCTCACTTTATTGTTTTTAAGGGACAAAATAAATTATTAAAATTGCTGTTTAGCATGGGCCACTATGAGAGAAGCTATACCTCTGTACATATGCAAATATAGCATATGTTTTACAGTACTGACACAAATTCAACAAACTATGATCTAATTGCATTTTTTAAAAATAGAAATAACTGTAGCCATTGCTGCTTAAATAATAGCCTATAACACATTTTTCTGGATTATTCTGGTGTTAATACACACTAAAAAGTCGACTTCGTACTGTTTTTCTGTATGCATTACACCCCTTTCTGCAAATATGGAAGCCATTGTGATGAGAGCAGCTTGAGTTCTGACGTTTTTAAAAAGAGCCAATAAGCCGCACCTGAAGGACTCGTCTATGTAGATGGCAGCTCTGCTTAAGATGCGCCTTGCTATTTTAGACGCTCCACGTTGTCATTGATGTTGAGGTTGTCATGACGACTGGGGGCTGGGCGGGAAGGGCCGGTGAGCCTTTCTCAGTTTTCTTTTTTTTCTCTAGCAGAGTTTCTCCTGACTATTTATAGACGCAGCATCCCTCCTGAAACAGACTCCTCTGACATAGCACACATCAAGATCTTCCCCCGCCATTACATCTCTCTGTTGTCAACTTTATTCTTCATATTTATGCATTATGTACATACACATGTACAATATTATAAAATCTGTGGGGCTACAAATGTAGCATAGAAATAGTCTTTATAATTACACTTGTCAGGTGGGAACAAAAAGGTGGTGGTGGGAGGGGGGGTGAAAATAGAGGAGTCAAAATAAAAAAAAAGTGTCATGAAAGACATAGCTTGAGCAGAAATATCTGGTGGAAACTGCACAGATCAGGTTGGGGGAGTGAACAGATGGCGGACAAGAACATTTAGAACACTTTGAGCTTGTTTTATGAATGAATATTTTAAGTGCAGAACATTCTGAACATTTCCTATAATTAACATTCTTTGTACTGTAAGAAGTGGGAGTCCAGCAGGGAATTCAACCACATTCATTAGGAAATGGGTCAGACTTGAGAAAAGATGAACCAGAATGGAGATTTCCTAAGTGGTATCTGAAACCACGTCTGTTTAAACCTGGAAACAAAATGCAGGATACATGGTGTACCACTGTTAGAAAATGTTTCTGGACCCATAAGAAGAACAGTACTGCATGTTTACAGAGAAAGTTAATGTTGAGCTCATCCACCTCAAAGGAGGCATAAATATGCCAAAAGTAAAAGTCTAAAACTGCGGATACAGAATGAAGAGAAGGAACTGAGCAGTGAAAATTGAACAGAAAGTGTAAGGAGTAGTTTAACACTTTGGGGAAAATGCTGTCTTTATGTTTATATTTTCTGGTAAATATAAAGACTAAAGTCAACTCAGTCTCTTACAAAGACTGTATGAGGATATTTCTCACTTTACTACTTTTGTAGTTAAAATTGTGCGTTTTAAACTTTTGGGAAAAGTAAGTAAGGCTTAGGACGAAAGTTCTCGTCTTGTCTAAAATAATCATAAAGCTAAGCCCATATCCCTCCAAACCAGAATCAACCCTAATAACACAAAAAATTCCAGCAGCAGTGTATCATTAGAACATAGCAATGCAGCTACACCGTAAGGGAGGGATGTCCAAAGTGCGGCTCATTTGCTATTTGCTGCCATTGGACAGATTATTTTGTGAATCCTGGCTGCAAATCAAAAACAGCACAAAGTAATTTTTTTTTTTTCTAGATCTGAATAAATTTGAAACTGGATGCCATTCTTTTAATGAGGTAAATCTGCAAAATCTATTTTAAAGTTTGGATATACAATTGACACAACCCTTTCCAAAAAAACTATTTGCTTAATTAAAATATGGCAGCTTGGACAAAACTTGTTTTTGGCCAACAAGCTTTTTCGACCTGACGGTTTTGGACCATGTGTCAAAAAATTTGAACATCTCTGCATTAGGGCATCCAAGCCATGCCCACTTTGTGTGAATGGGTCTGGCTTGTTAGTAGTTTTGCATTTAGGCTAAAATGATTGTAAAGTTAAATCTAAATCTCTTAAAACCAGGATCAACCTTCATGAAAAGAAAATTTCTTGCAGTACAATAGCAGTAAAACAAAGTTATATCAAGTCAGATACAGTTCTTTACTTATGAATAAAAATCTAACAGGAATATATTTGTTGCAGTACTTTTGCATTAGAAATAAATATTTTTCAACTTTATTTTTCATTGGGTTTTAATCCAAATAAGCAAATTCCCCAAAGTGCCAGACTAATCTTCAATTACAGCATCAAACCATATTGGCCAGTAAGCTTCCCACCCCTCCCCCAGTAGTCTGAAGGAACAAATTATTCAAGTGGCAGCAAGCAATAAAACTAACAATAATAATAATATTAAAAATAATAATAAAAATTATAATGCTAATCACAGAAAGCACAGCTCAGAACAGAAAAAAATCTGCTGTTGTGTCATGCTTTATCAAAACACAGGTTTAAAATATGCATATTTAAAAATAGTCATGCATATCCCCACATAAACAATGTCTATGCATAGATACACACACACATTATATATATATATATATATATATATATATATATATATATATATATATACTCTTTATATCTATGTAATCAAAATCCTGTAAAAGACGTGACAGCGATTACAAAGATGGGGAGAGAAATGGGATACTTCAGGGTTTTAGCAGCATGATGGGGGGTATTGAAGAGTCCAGAAGGGCTTCAGCAGGACTTTGGTCTGTCATTGATGGATGTGTGAGTCTCTGGCCCACACCTCACCTGCCTCACCTCTCTTTTTGGGAGCTACCTCCCCCTCACGGTCCCTCTCCCTGTCCCTGTCCCGCTCGTAGTGGTGGTGGTGGTCTCGCGCTGGGCGGTGGTGGTGGTGAGAGCGCTGCTTGTTTCGCTCGTTGTGGTCCTGCTCACGCTCTTTGGAGCGATGAAGTCCCTGGCCGGCCTCGTCCGCCCCACTGCGGTGATGGTGGTGGTGGTGGTGGTGGTTGTGGTCCCGGTGGGGCAGGGGCTCGTAGCGCTGCTGCTGGGGGTGCCCCTCCCCTAATTCCTCGTCGTCATCATCCTCCTCTTCCTCCTCCTCCTCCTCCTCCTCGTCCTGATGGCGGAGTGGAGCCCGCGACTCGATGCGAGCCGAGTCCTTGCTCTCGCGACTCTCTCTGCTCTCGGGGGTCTCTGAGTCCAAAGTCTCCTGCCGGGAGAGGCCTCTGGCTTTGCTGCTGTGGTGGTGATGGTGGTGATGGTGGTTGTGATGCTCAGTTCTGGTGGATGATGACCTGTGGTGGATGTGTGGGGCTCTCTTGCTAGACTCTGTCCTTAAGGGCCTCTCCTCCTCATTACTGTCCCCATCAGCCTCTATGTCTGCCTGCTCCTGGCTCTGGTGGTGGTGATGATGGTGCTTGTGATGATGATGATGCTGGTTGTCTTCTTTGGACCCCTTCCTTTCCACCAACGCCTTTTCTCCTTTCTGCTCCGTAACGTTGCCCTGGAAGCAGTGGCAGTTTATTAATAAAGACAAAACAATGAGAATATCCAGGAAACTTCACTGCAAACCTCGCAGAAAATATCACTCAGCACATCCAGTTCAGCACAGAATCATTTAGCGTCATGCACAACTTTCCTGCATGGATCATCACACAAGAGCACAGAACTTTGTCAAATCCAGGAAAGGTTTAAAGCTACTCTTTCCACCTCAGTCGCACGGCTTCGCCACACTTACCACACAAGCAAATATAAGCTCACTCCTCATCCTCATCGGCATTGTCCTCATTCTCAGTCTTACATTTCCCAGCGTGATGGCAGTAGGTGGAGAAAGAGTGCAGGTAAACGCCTTGCCATTTGCAGACTTCTCTAACTACTTATCTACAAGCTGAGCATTAATAAAACAGGCAGTTAAGTGAGTCTCCAAAACTATTCAAACTCCTGAAATTTTCCCCCTTTTTTATACTTTGCAACCATGAACTTCAGTGTTTTGTTGGTTGTTCATGTCATAGATCAACACAGGGAGTGTATGGTTTTGAAATGGAAAGACATAATGTGCTTTTACAAATCTGAAAGGTGTGCCGTAGATTTGTGTTTGATCCTCTCTAATATGATGCCGTAAAATATAATCAGCCAAATATCTTTAGCCTTTTCTTAAAAAAAGACTATAATAAAGGCTTAGAGAGGCAGAGGCAGATTTTTTTGGGCGGCAAAGATTTTTTTTTTTTTAAATAATTGCATGTTTTGTAAACATTGTACTTTATGTAAAACCCCTATGCCTATATCAGGTGAATTGCAATGTCAGTTTTTTCCAGTATCATGCAACCCTGCACCATATGGCGCTATTAAGGATGTATTTCAAATAAAGCTAAATGTTAAAAATCAAAATAGCTTGTTTTGGAATGAAACCATCATTTTAATGACTGACCAGTACAGCCAGTTTTAACATTGCATTACTCTGACTGCACATGTGCTATTGTCCTTGTGCCAAACTCCTCGGGATTCATACCTGCATGGCAGAGGCTGGTGTCTGTGCGCTTGGGAGGGCCGCAGCAGGCAGGTTTGTCAATACCGGGTCAGGGGGGCTGGAACTGCTGGGGTGAGTACTCCTCCAGTAAGCTTCGAGGTAATCAGCCATGTGCTCACACGCATCTTCCAGCTGGTTCTCATCGAGAATGATATCAAACATCTCCTGGGAGAAGTGAGACAGTCCCCGTGTAAGGAAATGAAACAGACACATGACTTGACCAGGTCAAGGAATATCAGGCTGTACTGTTGAGAAATTGACTATTGGCATGTCGTGAGAAGTCTGCAGATGACAACAGACATGTTTAATGGTAAAACCTCATCCTACTCTTTATAAGCACAAAATGTCAGAGCTTATGTTGAACAAACATTCCTCTGAATAAAATACCCCCAACTTTAGCGATGAATTCTCAGGAAAACCTTGAACAGTAATTTCCTGAGAACACCCAGGGCTATTTGAATTAAATTAAGCCTGTTCTTTTGCAAGCTGGGGGTGCTCACCCCACTTTCAAAAATAACAGTGAAGCTGATTAATGAGCGGAAAAATTACTGGTGAGAAATATGAAACTTTCAGCAAAAGAAACTGCTGACAAAAAAAAAAAAAAAGAAGAAAAAAAAAAACTTCAAATTTGAGCCAAAGAGCACCAAACTGACATTTATTTAAACCCTGGTCCTATTAGTGAAGATCTGTCTGTACTCACAGAAGGACACTGCGCCAACTTGTCAGCGGCCACCATCTGGACATTCAGGTGTTTGGCCTGAGACTTGCCTCTGGACTTGATGAGCCGCTGCAGCACCTGAAAGCAAGTAGGGACAGAAAACTAAATTAAATCAAGACTTTGTGTCCTGGGAAATATGCTACAGTCCATTCGTCTTCACCTAAGAAAAGGAGAACAAACTAAAATCCTTACAAACTCAGCGTTTCTTAAGATTGCAGAACAAGACAATAGAGTCCAAGGAAATAGCAACAGAGTTTTGGTTATTTTGAATAAAAATTGGTCAAGGCTACTTTAAAAGATTAGAGAATCTAGTCAACTTTAAAGAGTATTAAAGAGCTCCGACTTAAGACTTTTGCATGATACTCCAAATCAAAGTAAGATCGTCTTAATCCCTTTGAGTCATCAGATGGATTGAACTGATTAAACATAATTTATTGATTTGACTTCTCCTCCCCTCACTGTTTATAGGCAACGTGAGTTCTACAATATAAACCATGATTTTGTCTTTGTAGTAACAGGAAGTACAGTCATTAAAGTCAATTCATTATGTCTCACTGTATCACCCACAGACTTAAAACCTCATCCTTAATATCTTCAGTATCTAATTTCATTATCTGCATAACTCGCATGCCTGTTTCGACTGATCATTGAATCACGATCCCTTTTTTTTTTTCTTTTTCTTTTTACACTTGGTGAAGGTCAGAGTGATGAATCAGTCCTCCCCTACATTTCTTTCTCACAAATTGGCAATCTGACACACCGAAATTAAGATTATTGCCAGGGAGCAGCAAAGTTACGGAAAAACAACACAAGCTGTGGCAGTTTATGACACATTTGAACTAGTAATGCCTACAGAAAAACTTGTTTTCGTGCTGATTTTGTCTCACCTTAGGGGAGGTGATCTTCACGTAGACGATGATGGGGGCTAGGGATGTCTTCCCAAGCTGAGACGGATGGTTGATGGTGTCGGCATCCAGAACCACCAGCTGCAACGTACGGGCCAGTTCGAAAATCCGCTCGATCTCACTTTGGACTTCAGCTGAAAGGATGAGAGAGGTTAGAACTGGGAAAACTTAGTTTTATACTAGCTGTGGAGTTATATTTGGTTAAAGCTAGTGAAAGAAGTAAAATGTGAGACTTGGGTGTAAAATCATTAGGACATGAGGGGTAGTGCTTCTGTTCATTTCAGGTTTCATACACTTTTAATGCCAAAATTACACAATTTTTTGCATTCTCTTTGCTTTTGAGTCATTTTAAACTATAAATACAAAAGTTCACCATGAATTTTCCCAGGTATTTCTTTAGATGTCATTGATCTAATATCAAACCTGGAAAAACTACAAACTAGAGGGAAAGATGAATAAGACTAATGAATAGATGCATGGATGGGTAAATGGATGGGCAGATGGATGGATGCCTGGATGGATGCACACAACCTTTAGACAACGGTACAAGAACTATGATTTTAAATTTATAACATTTCCAGGCAATGTTTCCTTTTTACCACACAGACCAGAAAAACTTCACTCAAATTTCAGGCTTCTTCCCTTGCTCATCCCAATCAGAAGAATATTTAAATGAGTTCAAACTTTTTCCAGACAGAAAGAAAACCACGCTCTGACAGATGGGACTTAAACAATAGAGATTTGACAGCAAAACCACATCTGTGGAATAAATACTCCTGTATTTATTCCAGAAATACAGGAGTAAAAGTTTAAATCTCCCAACAGTAACTAAGCCTGATTTAAACAAACAGTATGAAAAACGTTTCAGCCACACTGTAGGAACCACAACTCATTAAAAGTGTAATTTTCCCGTCAAAAACCCAAAGCAGAAAAATAATTTCCACTCGTTTTCAATAAGACGTTTTCTGCAAATAACTGCTCTAATCTTCCAGTGATCTTTCTTCAACCATCATATTTTATTCAATTATTTCATAAAGAGGGGGATATTTTTGTTAGTGAACTGACTCAATAGATCTCATGTGGGACTCATCAAATATAAGGAAAGCACAATCATTTGTATCTGTTCTGCTATGTTTAGCCAAAATAACAATTAGAGGAGAAAAAAACAACAAGAAACAGACTAAATCATCATCATACATTGTGGTAACCCTCTTAAATGACGAGATCTTTAAGTACAAATGATATAACAGCATGTTTTGCTTTCATTATTCACTTTGGCAGGGGCTCCCAGTGCTCCGTAGCTGCTGACTGATGATTCTGCTGATAAATAGTCAAGATTAGCCTTTGTCGCCTTTAGTTTGCTCAGGAATCCCTTTCATTCTAATCACATCTAAACTCTAATCAACATAAGTCATATCAGACCAGCTGTGGCGCTTGTTACACCCAATCTTTCATTCCCCAACAAAGGGAGGCCAGCAAAGGCCACAGAGAGCTTTTGGGAGTTATCGTTATCGTTGTCAAGAGTTTCTATAATTGTTTCCTTCCGTGTTTGCGTCAACTGTTCTCCTTGAAAACATTATGAATCAGGGAACCCAGATGTTCCCAGGCTGATTTAGAGCAAACTTACCCAAGTTGGATCGTGTGTTGGAGCGCTCGATGATGGCGTGCTTACTGGGATTGTTCAGAACCGAGCGTTTGGCAAGCGAGATATCTGCCGTGACACGGGTGATTGAAATTCTGAAAGAACAAGAGAAGGATGGAGTTTATTGAATCCATCCATTTGACTTGACCGCCCACCCCGCCCCCCAAAAAAAAAAGGGAAAGAAAGAGAATATATATATCTATCTATATATATATAGATAGATATATATATATATATAGCAACAAAAAGGTGATAGGAAATAAGCAATGACTTTGGGCAAGCAACTGTTAGTGGTCCATAACTTGTGAATGACTTAAGTACGCAAAGTTTTAATAATAATAATGATTTTTTTTAAAAACACGTCTTCTCATTTAACACCCTTTGAAATGCTGTGCTAAAACCTTAACAGACTTGCACAGAAATGACTGTCTGCAAAACCTCAGTCAGCTGAACAGTATATAAGGAACAGTCAGTTGTTAAAAAAAAAAAGAAGAAAAACCTGCCTTATAACAATCACATGTCAAACATTTATTCTTTTTGCTGCTTTGAGCAGCACCAACCAAATTCCATCATGTTCACTTATATTGAAAGGAAAGCAGATACCTCTTTTAGTGATTTCTGAGAAACTATTTGGCTCACAGTAAAACAAACAAGACGGCTGAAAAGCAGAACAGATGATGAAGGAGCTAATCTGTGTTTGATTTGGAAAGAAAAAAAAGCTAAATTCCTTGAATAGTTTTTATTTCAGTTTACGATTTAGTGAATGGCCAGTAAAGTGAATAGTTCCTGGACAGGAAGAGTATTAAGCCACAACATCTCTGGCAATATTACACAAATCTAAAATGTGTGTAATTCTATCTGACATGTATAAGATTTTACATTTGTTTCACATTTTACTGAACAATATAATTTTCACATGTAATAGAATTAAAAAATTAAGTTAGATGTTTCTATAGAGTTCAGGCCACATTGTATCAATTTCATATGTGAAACATGAAAAAATGTTTTGCATGCCAAAGCTTTTAACACTTGTGCACACATGCTACTATCACAAATTCCACATATGAAAACAGTTGGGAACTGTTTCTACATGTGGATAGATATATTATATTTCTAACATGTTTTATTACAAAGTCAACTCCAAACATGAAACACGTGGAAATTCATCCCACATTTTAAGTTTTTACATTTTACTACATGATTCAATTTTCACATGTAAAACATCTTTGGAAATGTAGTTACATGACAAGTGTTTCACTTCACTACACAATATGAAAAATATGAAAAAAACGCATAGAAATGTACTTTACATAGTACTACAAAATACAATATCCAAACATGTGCGGAATTGTATTTAACTTGTGGAAAGTTTTCACATTACTAAAAAGTACAACTTTCACATGTGAAATGTGTAGGACAATATTTTACATGTTAATAAACAATATGATTTCCACATGTTTTAGTTGTCTGGTAATCAGCAGTTGTGAGTTTGACACCAGCTTTCCCCATGATATGTTGAAGGGCCTTTTGGCAAGGCTGAACCCTCAGTTGCATACCTATTGTTGTTTAAAAGTATGGGCATATACAAGAGATTCTGTATGAATTGTTAAAATGCTGTTTTAAAAGTATTTATAGTTAGTCCAATTTTACATGTACTTTCCATTTGACTCCCATGGGCATCACACATTATCCCTGGTCATTTATATGTTATCCTGTAGGTTACTGATGAGTATCACGTATAACCTCATTGCATTTAAGGAGAAGTGAGAAAATAACTGCCAACAAAGTAAAGACTGAGGGCAGAAAACACCCTGTTATCAGATTACAATCAAATGAGCAATGTTCTTTGCTGCTGTTGACAACCTGAGTGCATCTCAAGTAACTTCATGGCTTCAGCATTGAATAAAACGAACCCTGCTCTGCTCCAGGGCTCATTATGGCCTATTAAGGACATGCAGAGGACCTATTTAAAGCAGCAGCACACATCTCCAGGCCAAGCAAACGTGTAACACACTCCCTTCTCTAACCTCAAGGGACAGATAAATACCAGCCTATTGACATGGAGAGAGAAAGAATTCAGGAAGGAAGTGGGATGAGAAGCTTGTGTTTTTTAACTTAAGTGTGCTCACCTTCCCTCAAATCGATGTTTCAGGAAGTCAAACAGTGCTTTTTGCATCATGTCTGTCACCTGTTGAGATTGATGAGAGACGATGACCAAAAATTAGTTTTCTCACACTGAATATGTCAAAGTTTTAAAATGCAAAAATTTGCTGCACCTCATAGCCCTTCAGAGACGGTCCAACCAGAACTACGGGCCGCATGGAAGGCACAACGTCGTATGGAGGAATGTGTTCCGTCTTAAAAAACGTTGAAAGGAGAAACTCAGTTTTTAATAAAAAGATAGATACAAACACTTGAACTTGTAAGAAATATATATTAAAAAATGCTAGAACTTTACAGAACCATGACACAGTATGTCCCATTGAGCCTATCGCAACACAAGCAGGCTTTGATGTCTAACACAATTAGTCAGTTAACTCAAGTTTTAACAACATTTTGGAGTATATAAAAAAGAGACCACTATAAGCAAAAATTTTATAAATTCAAAGCAACTTCAGACAGATAATATCGCATGTGTCATGGTCCATGTCACTACAAACAGAAATAAAAAACAGAAGGTCATCGTACACGGACGGTTAGTCGGAGACAGAAGATCAACAGAGGACACAGCTAGAAAAACAAGCTCACTGTTGGGACAAGCTGGGATCTCAGTCTGAGGAGTTAAAATCAGCATTCAGATCTGCTGTTGACTGATATCACGGTAGATATCCACTATATTTAGTAAAGTCTTTCAGTCCATTATCTGGTTATTGTACATAATTTACTTAGTTTGTAAATGTCAGATGAAGTAATCTGTCGGAATTCGCTCTATGAATAGAAATCAGCGAAAGTTGGAGACTTAAACTCCATTAAAATATGAACTGAAATGTTTTTTTTGCCAAAAAAACAGTGGAAAATGCTTACATTCTGTAAGCATCCGCTTTGAAAGTGCAAGTCTTGTCAAAAAACAAAGTGTTGATCCACATCAACCGCCTGCACTGGCAGGTCAAATTTTTACCACTCATAGGCTCGCATATGTCTAATGAGCCACACTTTGGACACTGTTTCTAGATAAGCTATACGAAATAACATCTCAAATCTAAAAAAAAAAAATCCTGTACAAACCCTGACAATCCCCAGTATCCAATCTTATACACTAAATAAATCCTTATAAGCTTTTAAAGCCAATGGGCCACTGCTGATCTACTTTTGTATTGCTTAAAGACAGTTTAAGTTTTTAATTTTAAATTGGATGTTTCATTTTGAAGAGCACCACATAAACACTAAAGTCCTCTATTCCCTGAAGAAGAAACAGTACATGACTCAACATGAACTCTGGGGGCAGCCAGCTGAGAAACAGGAACCTAATCTAAAGGATTTTTCATTCATCAGCCACTCATGTTCTCCATCATCCTGATGCTGATGTTCCTGTCTCAGCCTTATATGTTGTTCTAAGAAGTGTTTCAGTGGATTGATTGTGACTTTTTTCTTGCAGTCCATCACCCTCTCTTACTCATCAACCCACTTCTGAATGTTTTCTCACGTCACTACGCTGTGGGAACTGATGAACACTGCCGTCGGCTAGTGCAGGGCTATCATTGAACAATGTGGTTCTACTCAAATACTGTTGTTAGACAAAGTTAATCCTTGCAATACAATGTAATCATGTGAAACATGGCTTTTCGAGAATGCCATGCTCACTGGAATGTTGTCTATTCTTATCGATGTCTTTGACAGACTACAGAACAAGGCTGACATTTTAGGAAAGATGCAGTTTCAGAGTTTTGGTTATAAAAAATTTTTTTTAAAAATACCTGAACCTGTGTGAGAAATAATTTTTTTTTCCCAAAATATTTTATTTACGTTTTCTTATCCTCCTCCTGAACTATCAATCAATCAATCAATCAAATTTTATTTGTATAGCACATTTCAGCAGCAAGGCATTTCAAAGTGCTTTACATCATACAAACATAAAAACACAAAGTCATGTAACATAGA